>JAVGVS010000058.1:1414746-1549743 GCA_032718565.1 Distichodus sexfasciatus | reverse complement strand
GTTCAAGACAGTATGCAGTTCTTGTCTTTCTCACTAAAGCTGCTCGTCCTCCTCCTCCTCCTCATACTCCCCCTCTTGGTATTCTCCTCCGCCTGTGTTCTCTCTCCCTCCGTCGTCCTCTCACCGCCTGTCAGCTGCGGAGGCACGGGGATGCGCTGGCCCAGGAAGAAGCCTTCCTCCTCGGAGTCGGAGGAGGAGGAGCAGGTGGAGCAGGAGTCTTCGTGTCTGTAGTAGGTGTGGTGCAGGGTCAGGCGGGCTGCGCCGTGGTCCCCGTCTGGGGTCCGAGTCCCGCGTTTTCGGTCCGAACCCCTCCACTCCAGAGCGTCCAGACGAGGCCTGTCGCGCTGGGAGCGGCGGAAGCGTTTCTCCGAACCCGGGTGGAAGGCGGAGGAGTCGGAGGCGGTGCGACCGCGACCCGGGCGAGAGCTGCGATGGTACGAGCCATCTGAGTGGAGAAAGAAGAAAGCGGAGGTGATTAAAAAAAAAAAATAATCGGAAACCTTCTCAAACTCAAACTGATCTGTGCTCGAACCTGTCCTCGACCAATATTTTCAAGAGAATTCTGCTTCAGTATCGGTATTCACAGAATTGACATTGTTACCTAACAGGTCCATCTGAGTGGGAACTCCAGCCCTTGCGTGCAGCCTCCGTGCCAGCGCTCCGGCGCACTCCTCCTCCTCCTCCTCCTCCTCTTCCTCTTCCTCGTCCCGCCTGCCGTCGTCCCCCCATCTCCTCTCCTCCTCCGCCCCCTCCTCTTCCTCGTCCTCATACTCGTCCACCGAGTAACTGCAGCTGATTGGCTCCCTGAAGCTGACCCTGGCCGTGCTGCGTGTGGATTGCAGGCCAGGAGGAGGAGGAGGAGGAGGCTCAGGGGCAGGAGGAGGTGGAGAGGGGTCAGACGGGGGCAGAACGGGCAGATCGTCCGGGCCGATGAACACCGGAGGTGGAGGAGGAGGGAAAGAGTCTGTGTGGGTTGTGGAGTCGAACGCAGGGTGGGGATGAAGGGCAGGGCCTGGAGAAAAGTTTTAAAAGAGAGAGGGGGACGAGAAAGTTTTCGAATTATTTTCATGTAGAGCAGAGCTGCCTGTTCTTGATCCGGGTCACTCACTACAAAGTGGAAGTCCTCCCTCCCAATGTATATTTGGAAAGAACGATGATGGGTGCTGAGGGATTTTACCCAAAAATAACAGTGCTGGCGCTTTTTGGTTCCTGTTTTGTTGAGGTACCAAATGCACTGAACCGAATAGAAACCAAAGGTGATTTCACAAGTAGCTTCGTTAGATCTAAGCACGGTACTGGAATTTTTCTGTTATTTTCTGTGATTTGTCAAATAAACCTGTAATAACGCAGAACTTGAACTTTTTGGTTCCCTTTCTGTTGTGGTACCAAATGTTTAGAGCACAAAGCAAAATGGGATTTATCAGATCCACCCACATTCACTGGAATTTTTTAAAACAGAAAAGATCATTTAAAAAAAATCAGCTTGTGATGAGAACACCTGACAAAAAGGGGAAGCCCTGCGATACCGCACGCCAGCACACCTATTATCATAGTTCACCATTTATTTCATATAAAATATACATTTAATGTTCTTGGTAATATGCCCACACATCATACAGTAATTTTAAGTTCGTAAAGGACTTACCAGAAGTACTGTCGTCCTTTGCTTTCCCGTAGTCCATTGCGGTCGAGGTTCCTCTGGAGGTGCAGCTGGGTGGAAAGGGGCCGAATTCGGCGTATCCGTTCAGCTCCACCGTGTACTCCAGCTCGCTTTGCTCTGAGAGTTTGTCGGTACTTGTTTGGATTTTGGGTAATGACGGTCCCCAGCCATTGGCTATGGAGGAGCGCTGGGAGGAAGACCGTGACTTTTGGTGAATTTGTTCATAAGGTGGCGGTGGACGTCCGCCGTTTGGTAAATGAGCGGAAGTGTGCACGCCTTATGAAAAAGGAGGGAGAGACGAGAGAAGAAAATATTGGCATTTGGAACACGGTCACAAACGAAACATACGTCACAGCTTTAACGTCACACTTCCTACCTCTGCTTTCTGACTGATGATTTGACACACTAGGTGAGGAAGATTTGGAAGATGCCGGGGTGGGACTGTCGCCCTCCGGTGGCTGCAGAGGTGAACTGCGTTGCTGCTGCTGGTGTTGTGTGAGTTTATACGAAGGCGGCCGGCTCTGCAGGGCCGAGTCGCAGGAGTCTGAGTTGTCAGGGTCTTCACCCAGCGAGCACGGCCGCGAACAGAAAATCAGCCCCCCGCGGGGAAGGAAGGGTCTGCCCAGCAGGGGGAGCCGACAGCGAGCGCAACAAAAACACGCCTCGGACGCGTGCCAGTGCTGACCTTCGTATGTCATCTGGCCCTGGTCTATACCTACAGAGGGTAAAAAGTAAAAAGGCAGACAAAAGTGTGTTACAACATGGACTGACAAAATCATCATTTTTTCACTATAAAAACCATTTTGTACACAATCTTTCCTCTTTTTCTACTTTTTTGTTCTATTAGGTTAGTATTATACTGTACTGTGCCATTCATGCTCTTATAGAATCAGACATGAATCAGGCATGTATCAGCTAAAAACAGAAATAGTATATATTGTATAAAAACATAAATATTTTAATCGCACAATATACTACATATTCCTAAAAATAACAATAAATATTAATCTATATTCTAATCTAATCTATATATCTTATAATTAATCTATCTATATGTGGTAATCTATTTGTAGAAATTTATAATTCTATTTCCTATTCATACTGTATAAATGTAACCCTCCACGGCAAAAACAGTCGCTTGTCGCAACGGAGTTTTCCAAGAAAAACGAGCGTTTATGTTGCGTGGGGTAAAATTTTGGATTTTTTGTTTTTAGTGTTTTGAAACAGTGGAAGGTCTATACTGTACTGTTGTGAATAAATTTCGCCGAAAAACTTACCCTTTTCATCCTAAAAACGTGACTTTCTTGAGGTGAGGAATTCAGTTCCAGCAGAATGTTAAAAGTTTCTGTTTTGACCGCTCTACTTCAATATTTACGCTAAATCCACTGGTTGACTAGCGTGAAGATATTTCTCCGGAATCCATCTCCGTCTCCCGAGTTCAGTTAACCTAACGCAGGTAGGCTGTGGCTGTGAATGCAGCGTAGGCTAGCGTAAATGCAAACGTAGCCGCGACCGCACCAAGCGTCTGTGAGTGCTACGGCGATAGTCAACTTCAAAGGCAGATTTCTCCGTTTCTCACTTGGCGTGACAGGAGAAACCCGACTCCTTTGAATGTTGATATCTCAGTCATGTGTCGCCCGATTCATTCCACATAGGTATCGCTTTGAAGCTTGATTTATGCCCTTTCATGAAAACATAACTCAATTTTGAAGATTTGCAACTGGTTTTGCCGTGCAGAGTCACAATTATATTTCCATTTCATTATGTACTGTATGTAATACGTTTTATCTTATATAACTTATATAACATCAACTATCTATGATTTACTAAGTATTTTACCAATGTGCTCCCCGCAGGTATCGCAGTATTCTGCGTAGAGCGACTCGTAGCAGACGCAGCAGTACGGTCGGCTCTCCCTCATGATGTAGCGCTGGCCACCGAGGGCCGTCTCGCACTCGAAACAGCAGAAGTGCCTCATGTGCCAGTGCTGCCCCTCTGCCTCCGTGCACTCGTCTGCTAGAATGATCTGCCAACAGGTAGACGGACAGAGCAGATAAGATCAGTGTCTGTAGGTCGGGGCTCGAACAATCAGTGGTGAAAGAGGTAAAATGTCTTAAAAAATATAAGTGCAGAGAGTGAGTTATGCAGACAAGTACACGATCACACACACACACACACACACAAATCATAATACACACACACACAGAGTCTGCTAAACGGAGTCTAAAAGGTGCAGACATTGTTTAAAAATGTTCTGCTTTCCATAAGTGTGTGTATCTGTACCTATAAGGTGAGTGTAACTCCTGAATGGCCACCGGGTGGCACAAGTGAGGCACAGGTCAAGTGTGTGATTAATTTTAGGTAAATATATTGTATATTTAAAAAGTCCTTTTTAGAAAGAAAGGACAGGAACAATGATGACGATGGTGATGAACACGGGACCGACCTCATCGCAGGCTTGGCAGCGGGGTTTGATGCGCTCGGCGTGGTGCCGGCCGCAGTAGATGTGTCCGTCCTGGTAGAAGTAGATGAGGTCGACCAGCAGCTCGCTACAGGTGGCACACTGGAAGCACTGAGGGTGCCAGCAGGAGCCGTGGCCCGCCCGAGCCGCGAACACCGCGATATCACCCCCACAGATCTGCCTCCCGCACTGACGAGGGAATAGAGAGGGTGGGAATGAAAATCAGGGTCATCAACCGTCATTATTGTGCAGAACATACCAGCATGTGGAGGTTTATCAGTCATGGTTCACTAGTTTGTGGGAAGACTTTACTTCTCAGAAACGGAAGGTTGTTTTTTTTTATCCATATCTGATCATATTTATATGCGGACACAGAAAAGTTTTAAGTCGAACGACACAAGTCATTTGCTGGGGAACTATAATTATTCAAGATTCAAGAGTTTTAGATGTGGCGAAATGTGTAAATCCGACATGCTTCAGGATTGGAGGATTTCCAGGATTCTCAAGTTGAGAAGATACAGATGATAAAATATAAAATCTAAAAACTGAAAAGTAGGAAAAGAAGCAGAAGAGCAGAAATGGGTAAAAAGAGACAATGTTCAACTTTGTACTGACATCCTTGTAATTTAAGGATTATAGTATGACAGCCAGGGCTGAGATCATACTTTCCAAAAAGAGAAGCTCAAAAATTATAACGTCACGGTTAAAGATACTACTGTTTACACAGCGTTCACACCAATACCTTGTATCATATTGATCCAATGGACAGCGATTTGATGTCTGCTGAAATCACACAGTCTTATACGATACGATTTTGATTTGATTTGATTCAGGTACTAGCGATCGATAGGAGGCAATATCATATGATTTAACAAATCACTTCCATATCAAATCACAAAAAGCAACTACAATGTCAGTTGACATTTGTGACTCTGCACGGCAAAACCAGCTGCTTGTCGCAAATTTTCAAAATTGAGTTATTATGTTTTCATGAAATCAAGCTTCAAAACGATACCTATATGGAATGAATGGGACGACATATGACTGAGATATCAACATTCAAAGGAGTTGGGTTTCTCCTGTCACGCCGAGTGAGAAACGGAGAAATCTGCCTTTGAAGTTGACTATCGCCGTAGCTCTCACAGACGCTTGGTGCGGTCGCGGCTACGTTTGCATTTACGCTAGCCTACGCTGCATTCACAGCCACACGGATAGCCTACCTGCGTTAGGTTAACGGAACTCGGGAGACGAAGATGGATTCCGGAGAAAATTTTTCAGCGAAATTTATTCACAACACTACAGTATAGACCATCCACTGTTTCAAAACACTAAAAACAAAAAATTCAAAATTTTACCCCATGCAACATAAACGCTCGTTTTTCTCGGAAACCTCCGTTGCGACAAGCGACTGGTTTTGCCGTGGAGGCTCACATTTCTAAATTTTTAATCTTCTCTTTTGATAAAAAAATAGACCTCATGCTCACTGTAAAGTCATACTGCAATATGTTTGAAACCCGATCAATGTTTTGGATTGGATTAACGCTGTGGGCTTTTTGATCGCTAACTGACGTATGGATGTAGACTGACATATCGTTACACCCCATAATAATATACAAGCTGGTCTACTCAGCTGGTTTGGCCCCAACTAACCAGCTCCCACCAGTTTTCCAGGCCTTGGCTGTTTTATGTCAGCATGGTCCTTGAGTTTCACTGCAACATGTCTCTCTTCATCCCCGTAAAACAAAGTCCTTATAAACACACATCTGCTTCCAATTACTTTCCCCTGCACTAACCCGGACTCTTTCAAGTCACCTAATGCAACTTCTTCTCCCACCTTTCCAGCCTAAAGAAAACCAACAAATCTGCTCTTTAGTGCTCAGGAGGTCAAAAGGTGGATTTTTACGAGTGTAAAAAAACCCAAAATAACCTCCAACTCAGATCCCCGACCGCTGTTCTGCTTTATTCCGCTGCAGCTGGGTGCATGACAGGCAAAGCCACATCTGTTTGGTGGGTCCATAAATCAAGGCGAGATGAAACGCCGCGTCCCTCAAAGCACGAGACACACCCTCACGACGAGAATTCGGCACACAAGGGTGCGTTCGCGCTGCAGGAACGTGGCAGAACACTGACACGCAGGGCAACAAAACATGAGCGGAACGCAGGCATAGGTCTGGGTTTCGTTCAGCTGATGAGGAAGGACATTTTTAATAATGTTTATGAGAGTGATGAGCCGTTTGTTCACGGTTCATTTTAAGGTCCGTGCTCCTATTTTTTGGGGGGTAATTTTTTTGATAAAGTTCAGTGGTTAGGAATAGGTTGATATGAGATCAAATTATACGCAATCAGAGACTTTTTTTGCATGTTATAATTGCTATCAGCGTTTACACACATTCTTCAAAGCAAACATATGGCTATAGAGGCTAGAAGTTGCTATTCCACAGAAAAAAATAGATCAAATTATTTGGGGAAAATGTAATCCAGTTTTTTAAACTTAAAATAAAATGGTCAGACAAAATATTATCTTTTTTAGCTGTCAAGGTTTAATTTTAGTCAGTCTTAGATAGAATGATTAGCTAATCACTGACCTTAAGCCTAACCCTAACTACACCTTTTCCGCTCCTTTAATTTACTTACATTTGTTTTAATACAAAAGATATCTTAGCATCAGCCGAATTCAAAGCTAGGTTTGTCACCAATATGCAGCTGTAGGGCGGTAGTTTTTAGTCCCCAAAATAAGTCTAGATCAGAAGAACACACCCATACACGTACCTGTTGACAAATGGCTCCCGTCATAGTAACAGGAAAAAGACGAACAATCCCTCGGCCCAGATTCTCTCTCTTCCTCTGCTGACTGAACACCCGGAGCTCCTTCTTTTCCTCCTCATCCAGAGAGTTACAGTACTGAGGCTGCACACACACACACACACACACATTTACACTTTTACACACCCATAAACATCAAACAAAACGCAAACAGGTGTCGTTCTTAAATTCAGGCCTAGCAATGAACTGGCTTAAATTTAGGTCTAGCTAATGATCTGGCTTGAATTCAGGTCTATCTGATAAACTGGCTTAAATTCAGCCTCACTGATGAACTGGTGTAAATTTAGGTCTAGCTAATGATTCGGCTTAAATTCAGGCATCGCTGATAAACTGACTTAAATTCAGGCAACGCTGATAAACTGACTTAAATTCAGGCATCGCTGATAAACTGACTTAAATTCAGGCCTAGCTAATGAACTGGCTTAAATTTAGGCTAAGCTAATGATCTAGCTTAAATTCCCAGTTGAACAAACTGGCTTCAGTTCTGCACTAGCTGATAAACTGACTTAAAATTCAGGCCTAGCTGATCATTTGTCTGAAACCCGAGCCTAGCTGACGAACCCTGAACGTTAATCAGGGTTTATCGTCTAGCCCTAAATTTAAGTCAGTTTGTCTAAAGATCAATCATCCACCAATCCATTCTTAAATTCACGCCTTTTTGATAAAACCCAGATTATTCAGAGCCTGACTGAACCGGGTCTCAGATTAAGGTTAGGACTTGACTAGAGAGACTGCGTTCGACTGTAGGACGGCGACCTGACCTCGCTGTCGTGGGCCGGGAGCTGGTGGAGCAGCTGCTTAATGCGATATCTCTCTCCCGGGCTGTTCACGTAGGGCACCTTATCCTCCGGAATACAGCTAAAGTACTGATACACCTGCACACACAAAGACACAGGGGAAGTTATACCATACATGTATACATAGAAACCAACAGACCAATACACACACACACACACACACACACACACACTGAGCATTTCCCTCCATTAAATGATGAAGTGAATGTGTGGGGGCCATTGTGTAACGCTAGCGTACAGTAGAGTGTAAGGCGAGTCCTCTCTGCTTCCCTGCACACACACTCCCCCCGTCTCCTTGTGGTGAAACCTGAGCTCTCTGCGCAAACACACAATAGACAATACTCATGCCGCGGCTCAGTTTCCACTTCTCTAAGCTACTGCTACTTTTGGACAGACTACTCTTGTAGCCTAAACGTTCCCTTCTCTTTGTTGTGGCATGTGTGGCCAGAATCAACCCAGAAAGGTGTTCCAGTTTTTATGGGGAAGAAATAACTTAAATGCCAAAAATTATATGGGGCAGTTCATTAAGTAAATTGTTAACGTCGGTGTTTCCGAATCCGTTTTTCATACTTAGCTTCCATCTACAAAAATCTCACCGGGATACAGTACAATAACAACTAGGGATGCACGATAAGGGAATTACTGGCCGATATCCGATATTTTTCATGCCGATGCCGACGAGATATTTTGCTCAGCAAAGTTCCACTGCACGCTCTGAATTTGCCCCCAAAATAGCGACATAGTTCTGCTGTCACACTCGCTTGACTTGCCGCTGTGTTGGAAATGTCAGAGTGGAGCGAGGGTGAGCATTTCCAGCATAATGAACAACACTGCACAACGCCCTATGTGGTGTACCAAGTCGAATAGGGGGTGTGTGACATTCCATGAACACGTAGAGAGTCGTTAAGCTACAACCCCGGCTATTTCCTGAGATAGGAGCACCTTACCTACCGTACTATTAAGTATGGGGCAGTTGGTGGCGTAATGGTAGCGTGTTCGCCCGTTCGCCCGTTCGCAGGTTTGAATCCAGGGCCGGTAAAGTTACCACTGAGGTACTCATGAGCAATAATCACTCACAAACATAAAATCACAAACAAATAATCACTCACTCACTCACTTTCGTAAGTGCGACAGTACGAGGCTCGGGACACAGCCCATGTGCGAGCTCACATTCGCCAAGTGAGACAAAAACGCAATTTAGTCGGTTAAATTAATAATAATTTTTAGTTATAATAAAAATGTGCAGCGTGCAGGCAGAGTTGAGCGCGTAAAGACAAGTAATTTTGCTTGCGAACGTTCCACTGCGTGCTCAGAATTTTGCCATAAAATAACGTCATACAATTTAAGATAAAAGGCGCGGGCCGTATAAAATCCCACCTCAGACTTTGGACATGCCTGGCACAAGCCAATGATTAAAATAAATGCAGTTATCGGCCGATTCCGATATGGTTCGTGCATCCCTAATATAACGCCTCTACACTATACATTTATACATATTTATATTTACATATATTTACTCCGTTTAGAGAGATATTTATACCAACCATGCAATATCCCGAATAACACACATTTGCATTTGCATGTTGTAGCAACACTGAGTAAGTTAAGAAAGCCTAAATCACACTGGGGTTTTTTTCCCAACCCGAGCCCTTGAGGGGTGGCAACGGTGGTGACGGAACAGTGGTTCAAGTGACTAAAATACTGTGTTGGTGACCATAAGATTGTGAGTGTGAATTCCAGAAGAACCTAAAAATCCACAGCTGGGCCTCTGGGCAAGACCTTAACCCCAAGTAGCTCAAGGGAAAGTCTCCTTGTAATTAGGAAATTTGAAATTGCTCTGCCATAAATGTAAATCGAACTAATCCACCGATGTTTACATTATCAGTCGGATACTGTGGATATCGAACCTGGGGAAATCGAGTTCTTTTCCAAAAATATGAGCTTTGACAGGAATTAAATCACAATACTGGCAGAAAATAGAGGTTTTAGAAGATGTTTTGAATTGCTTCCAAATAAAAAGACAGCAAAAGCTTGGGCTATATGCAGGTGGAATCACTGTTAGAAATGTAACAGCATCACAACGTTCACACACAGCAAAACATCACACACACAGACAGATCACACACAAACCTGTCAAGAAAGTGCCGGAAAAACACGCTTTGCCAATACAATGATTTAAAATGAATTGTGGTCATTTTGTAACAATTGCAAAAATTTTACAGCATCATAATGATGCTGTATAAAAGTTACTATTTCTGATTATCACATTATACCAATGACCAATGCATTCAGTGTGGATCCACTGTGTTCTGGGCCGTGAGAAACACACTGATATTTCTGGAATTACAGTTTCACACTCAACAGTGTATGACACAAAGATATTTAAATCATAATGGAATGGAATTAATCCTTTTTCCAGAGAGCACTCAGCACTAAATCCTCGGCTTGAACATTCCCAAAGAGAGGCTTTCAAGAGAAACAAATATTCCACAAATTTGCTGTTCAACATCCTGAGAGGCATAACACGTCTCCACACTGTTAATAGAGACGTTCTATCGCTTCAATGGAAAGCGTTTTGATGTCTGTCGATATCACACAGTCTGCTTATTAAGTTTAAGAGCCAGCAATCGATATGAAACAGAATCATATGCTGATTTAACACAATCCATTCCATTCATATCAAATCATAAAAAGCAACTAAAATATCAGAGGATGTTTTTAATCCCGAGCTCAACCAGACGTTTCTCTCAAACTTCACTTTTAATAAAAAAAATTGACTTCAATTTAACGATACACATGACGTTCCTTGCTATGGGCTTGATGATCGTGAAGTAAATCGATGTATTGTTACACCCCATGCTCACCTGTTCGGGCTTGAGGCCAGGCGGTACCCAGGCGTACTCCTCCGACGCGCAGCCCGAATCGTCATCCGATATGGAATGCCTCTGAAAGTCGGACACCAGCTTTGTCATCATCCTCTCCAGCTGGCCCGGGACGGCCCGAACGGCATGCTCCTCCCGAACACACTTACAATGCACGCAGATCTTCCTGCGAGAAAAGAGATCGAGCGGTGAGGTGGGAGGGTTTTTTTTTTTTTTGGTGGAGACATGGCAACACACTAAGCATTAACCGGTAATTCAAAAAAACCGACATTCAAAAATCAGAATTTTGAAATTGCTCTGCCAAAGAACTTCTGCTACACACCATAAATGTAAATCGAACTAATCCACCGATGTTTATATTATCAGTCGGATACTGTGGATATCGAACCTGGGGAAATCGAGTTCTTTTCCAAAAATATGAGCTTTGACAGGAATTAAATCACAATACTGGCAGAAAATAGAGGTTTTAGAAGATGTTTTGAATTGCTTCCAAATAAAAAGACAGCAAAAGCTTGGGCTATATGCAGGTGGAATCACTGTTAGAAATGTAACAGCATCACAACGTTCACACACAGCAAAACATCACACACAGACAGATCACACACAAACCTATCAAGAAAGTGCCAGTCTTGCCCATGACAACTATTCAAACTATTTGTTTAAATCTGTTAATTCTGTTAATACGTTCCCCAATATGTGTTCAAGTTTTGTCCCCTGTCGCAGCTTTAACAGTACATAAGTTGAGTATAATTACAGTACAAACTGTCATTCATTCAGTATCGGAACTGCTTAATACCTATCGGGGTTGTGGGGACCTGAGCCTATCCCGGGACTATGGGTGCGAGGCGGGGACCGACTCTGGGCTGTCAGTGAATTATGAGGGCAAAGAAAAACCCCACATAAAAATAATAATAATCTTGAATCGTAAACGAGGTAAAAAGCTCAGCCGCTGTGCAGGACTTCCTGTGGAGCCACTGAAAAGAGGGATTTATAGAAATCGGCTGGCCTAATTACTCAATAATTACTGTGGCGTGACACGCAAAAAAAAGGCCTCTTCGTGCGGAACGTCAAGTGGGAGATCACCTTTGATCCGGGAATCATAACGCGAAGTGCAAATCACGTTTTTTTGGGGGGGAATGTTGTGAGAAGTACGAGGTTGACTTTCCGCAGATTTACCTGCCGGCACGCAGACAGGGGATCTGTCAAAACACGTCAGGCCAGACTCTTAATGCGCTTGCAGTCGGAGGAAAATCCTTCTTTTTGGCAAAAGGGGAGAGTCATGTTGCCCGGTGTGACTCCGTAACAGCGCTTAAGAGGGCCTGAGGTATGATAAGCCTCGAGTTGTAAAAGGAAGATAAAAAGGGAAAAAATAGGGCTAAAACAAAACACACATTTCCTGCGCAAAGCCAAGACTCAGACAGGGCTCGTCTCAAAATGAATAACAATATTAAATGAAAAAATATATAATACAGCATGTGCATACAGTGAAATTAATATAAATAAATAAATAAATAAATAAGCTTCATTCCATACATACATTTTTGTCATAAATATATCAAATAAACAAATAAAAAGATCAGAGTTATAACAGTGTTATAGCCACTGCGGTTTGTTTTCGTCTGTTGCATAAAACTAATCATACACACCATAAACCACAATACATATTTGATTGCGTATTGTGAAACGTGTGTATGGTTACACCCTCGTCCATCTCTGCTGCTCTCTTTGGCATTAAAGCAGGAGTAAGGAGACTCTCGTTCAAGTCTGCTTTGGGGTCTCCCACATAAAGGCACCGGGTTTCTGTTTTGGCAACAAGGTCTTACGGGCTAAATGTAACAGCTGTGTACTGAGATGTTAAGTGCATGTTCACAACACACACACACACACACACAAACACACACACACACACACACACAAAATCTTACGTCAGTACAGGTAGCCATTCTGTACCCAGAGTGACTGCCTTTGCTTTGCGGTAAAGACGTGACTTCGTGTGCAAGCTGCTTGGCATTCCTTCTCACACACACACAAACACACACACACACTCTCCAAATGCAGGTGATTCATAAGCTTCATTACAAACTGAATTTATTAGCGTTTCTTCCGGAGCAAATTTCTGCTCTGATTTCCACTGATGGACAAAACACCTCTTCTTAAATAAAACACATATAACAGTTTAAAAAGCTTCTGATACAAAGACGACAACTTTAGCCATTCTGGAAGAGGAACGTTCAACAGGAGATGCACAGAAATCCTTTTCTATGATGAGAGCATCATCTACAAGGTACAGTCTGATACCATTACCCACAAAGATAATCCATGCTCTGCATACCGTCTCTCTCTCTCTCTCTCTCTCTCTCTCACACACACACACACACACACACACACACACACACACACACACACACACACTATACCAGCACATCACGGCTCCCTAGTGAAGTAACGGCAATAATAAAACCTCGAACAACAACAACAAAAATACCTAATAACCGTAAACGTCGCCGCTCCGAAATTCCAAGTGACACGACATTTTGGTGTCAGTCTGTTCTCAAAGAAATGTAAAATAAATGCAACATCAAATACGCACCAAATGTAAAGAAGGTTCCGGAATCGGGGAATCAGGCCGGCGTGAGAAATGATTTTCGCTGATATAATTCCTCTCTGCCCCGACTCTGACCCAGCCGGATTCAGAGCGGCTCAAACAACATCCTACACACTGCACACACCGGGGCAGACTGACACTCCAGCGGAGGGAGGGAGGGAGGGAGGGAGGGAAAAGGAGAAGGCGTGTCCCGGTTTAGGGGATTAGCGGAGGTGCCCTGACACCTTCAGTCCAACCCTGACTCCACCCACTTTCACAGGAAATGAGGTCAGTGTCTAAGTGAGTGGAGAAGGAAAACAGGGCATGCATATCTCTGCCTCTCTCGTGTGTGTGTGTGTGTGTGTGTGTGTGTAATCCCTTTCTGGTCAGCTGTGTCCATTTATCTCCAAGTCTGTGAGAGAGAGAGAGAGAGAGAGAGAGAGAGAACACCAAAACCCAGAATTCCTTGCAGTTCTGCTATAACCCCCTCCTCTAACATGGAATTGTTTCACAAAGAATACCATGCTGCCCGTAACGACACAACAAATCCTACAGTAACACTTACAGCCCGAGTGCTGATATCATCAAGTCTCAATCAACAAATGTGAGAAACATACATCATACAGTTGAGTTACAAAGTGTTTTAGCAAAATAATTCACACATTAAGCTTTTGATTGACCATAAAGGCAGAAACTGGTTCTGTAATTCCCCGACACGACTCCCACACGACACAAACCAAGAACGTGGGGATTTAGAGATCACGAAGTCCAACGCTCAGCGTGTATTGATGGTCATATAGTAGCAGAAGAAAATAAAAACGTGAAGAATCACACAGCAACACCTGGTGATTCGAGGATAAGAAGGTAAATGAACTCCACAGTGATGGTTTTCCCTTCCTCATAAAATAGCCAGCAGAGATTTCCAACTTATCATTTAGGGCCCTATGAAATCCGTTTAGTTTTTTCCTAAATTCCGTTTTATTTTTTCTTGAATTCCGTTTTTTCCATTTTTATTCTTCTGAATTCCGTGTTTTACGTTATAATCATATTTATTCACCTAAAAAGTGTCTAATTATGGAGTGGATGGAAAAAAGAACAATGCAATAGGATAAAATCTCACAGTCAACTTCAACAAAGTGCTAGGTTTCAGCAGAACATTTACTGCTTTGGTAAAACATTTACCTGTAAACAACAAAAAACATTCATTTTTTCATGCAAAACGAAACATTTCTGATGTGACGTCACGTCACGTGTTCTTGTGGGTGCAGTCTATCGAGTGCTGGCCAAATTTACAGAAGAGTTGTTCTCCCGATTCATAAAAATCAAGTGGTTATTGATCTGCTCTAAACTTAGCACTAACAGTCGAATTCCGTCATTTTTTTTTTTGAGGACTGCGGTGTTTCAGCCTCTTCACCATAGCTGACAGCTGATAGCGTGTGTGTGGAAAGCTGAGTCCCACCTCAACAGGTAACACGTACAGGGGGCTGCAGCGGCCAAAATGTATTAGAAACCATTGCTTTGTTTTGCCCACACACCGAGATCAGCGAATTATACGACGTTCCGCGTTTTACAACGGATTCCATTTTATTTGTTGAATTTATTTGTTTTTCCGCATCGCGCAAATCATAGGGCCCTAATCATTTGTAAGACTAAAAATTACAGGATTTGTCAGACTGATAGCAGTTCTGATATTTACATTATAAATAATTTAGCATATGCATATGGCTGTGTAATGATTACATTGTTTTAGTTAGAAAAACTGTATTGAAGTCAAGTATTTCTTTAAGCATAAGAGAATAATCTCAGAGGAATCTCACAGAGGAACTTCACAACACAACATCGGAACTGGAAAGGTTGGATCGGTGCATCTCTAGCAAATGTTATTATCAAAATGTGGTATGTGTTAGTTGTTTTATGGATGTGTTTATCTGGGGAAAGTGTGCCTCTGTTGCGCAGAAGCGTTTTGGCTGAACTTTTGCGTTTCCAATGGCTACACAATGAGAAAATAAATCAGTTTTGTGTTAATTCTCTCTCTCTCTGTCCTCCAAGCCAACCCCACTGCATGAAAACACTGCCTTCTGTGGATAAGCTGTTACTTCCATTGCTTCACTTTCTCTCTCGCTCTCTGCAGTTCATCCATCATGTCCGGAATTAAAGAACTGAGCTGGATTTTGAGACATTTCTAAAAGAACAATAACGCAGAAGAGGCTCAACGGGCCGTAATCACCAACCCTTGTTCATTTACGCTATTCTCACCAAGATTCTGACTTTCACCAACGTTTACTTATTTAAGATCTGTTCCGAGGTAAGAACTAGAGATGGGCCGATACCGCTTTTTTATGTCCGATACCAATACCACAAATTTGGATATCTGCCGATACCGATACAAATCCGATACAGTCTCTGAGTCTTTTTTAAACATAAAATAATGCTTTAAAATGTCTGAATACATGACTGAGATTATTGTTATGCTTAAGGAAACGCTTCATTTAAATACTGTTTTCCTACTAAAACAATGTAATAATTACACACGTATAGACTAAATTATTTGTTCTCAAAAATTGTTCATTTAGACATATAAACATTTCTTCTTTCTTTCTGATTACACTATAACATTATAAAATTGAAAAAAAAAAGATCAATTGAAAATGAAATACTGAAGTTTGACATTTTGAACCAATTTGGCCTTTAAAATGAGTTTCCATTTCCGTGTCACAATGAAGTGCTGGGCGCGCGTTCCAGAATAAACGATGGAAAATCTATGGGAAAATGTAAATAAACGGCAGAATTGTGAGTAGAACGCTGGTTGTTGTGGTTATTTACCAGCTAAAATATGGTTTGTGTCTGTAATAATGGGGACATTTTGACAGAACCGGAGCGTTTTAGTGAGTAATGGCGCTCATGTGCACGGTTATTAACACAGCGCGAGTGTTTACATCGCGAAAAATGTCATTTATGCATTTTTATGCATTTACTTCTGTTTTAGTGAAGGGACATCTCACAAATACTTTCACACGCAGAGGGATCAGGTCTCGTCTTGATCGCGCCACTGAAAACGTTGTGTCACTATTAAGCGTCCGTGTGAAATATAAGCGGAGCTGCTCTAGCGAGTAAAATGAATTAAACCAAGCTTCGATTGTAGAAAAATTGCCTCGACCATTTTTTTGTAATAGAATTATTCGAGTTATTGAACAATCGTTTCAGCTCTACTTTACCGCAGCGCCACTTCCCATGCATAACGAATTGAGCGTGCACGTGTTTACAGATCGGCTCCATAGAACAGCCCAATGCCACCGATACCCGATCCAGCCGTTTGAGCCGTTATCGGACCGATACCCATCCACATATCGGATCGGTTACATCTCTAGTAAGAACAGAATTTACAACTGATGAACGCTCTTGCATGTTTGTGCAAAACATTAGTTTACTCAGTTTTCTTCAATCTGGTCTTGCATAATATAAATATTATCCTATTTAAACGTCTTAACTTTCCTTAGAACAAATTTACACAAGAACTTAAGAAAACATTGAGTTTCCCGCTGTCCGACAGCTTCAAGAGTCCAAGTCACAAAATATTCTTCTGTCTGTCTTTTTCCCTCTTTCTCTCTCTCTCTCTCTCTCTCTCCCTCCCCATTCCTTCTTCCCTCTCCCTCTAACTCACTTACTCACTCACGATCCCCCCTTCTCTCCGCAGTGCCCCTCTTGCCCAATTCATTTACTCGGTTGTGCACTCCAAATGGCCTTTTAAGGAAGAATAATCACCAGATCTTTGCACTAGACAAGACAGCCAAAAATGTGTCCGAAAGGGCAGCAACACTGTATCAAAGACTGGAATAATAAGCGCTGCGGAAAAGGTTGGCCCTATATTAAGTAGGCTAGGTTATTTCTGATTTACGGCAGCCGCGCCGACGCTGACCGCTGTTAAGAGTCCAGATTTCATCTTTATGAGACAATGTGGTATTAATACAAAGTGCTTTAATCTTAAACACACACACACACACACACACAAATATCTCTCTCAGGAAGAAGTGGAGTTTCGAATGGTATGTAAATATTGTTTCCTTGTTTTATTGTTGGCCAGACAAGACAAACAAACACAAATCAACACACTTACACCAAAAGATTAAAGCTAGACAACAGCTTAAGATCAGCACGGGTCAGTGGAGCTGACCGCTTTGGGTTAAGCCGCGCTGGCAAAAGGCCCCGTGCCCCAGTCTGCAAATACAATCTGGCCCCAGCTGTGTGTCCTCAAGATGGTGTATATGTGTGTGTGTGTGTAGAGGTGGGTGTGTTTGGTACGGCAGCGTGCGGCAAGTCTAGCATTAACAGCTGCTGACTTTAAACACACAAGGACAGTCTTTCACACACACACACACACACACCACATACATTCATAATTAATCTGCACATACACTCCTAGAGAAACTGAACTCGTTCATGTTTTTTATTGACGGAACTGAAAGGCATTAAAAGCTTTTGTTCAACATACACTCTAGGGCTGGGCGATATGATCACAAATCAGTATCACGATTAACAAACATTTTACCTCGATTAACGAACAATTCTTTTCTTATTGTTATTTTTAGTTCTCCGACAAGGCTTGTAGACGATTCTGGGATCTCCACAAATTAACTGGTATTTCAGTACATTTTTGTACAGTTATCTCAAGTTCCATCACCGTAAACCCAAAATCAGCGTCGGACGTCGGTTTTGCGGCTGCTTCGTCTGAGACCTCTCTCAGTCTGATTCATGAGATCGTCGGCCTCTCGGCTGTGGAAGCAGGCTGCGGATCTGAGCCTCTGCGGCTTTAATTACCGTCATTATGTGCAGAGTCAAATCTATCTGGCTAAAATTAAACCGCGTCTCCAGTTTTATCCCCGTTGAGCATTAAGTGGCATTTATTACATTATTTTAGCTGCAAATGGACGAATATTCTGGTCTTATCGTTCATCTTTCGTTTTGATCATTTTATTAATGTGTCACATGAACATTTGAGGCAAGAGAAGATGAACCACTGTGTTAAGATGGCGGTCATCCACTAGACACAGGAAAGATGCAACTATATTTGTGACCCTCCACGGCAAAAACAGTCGCTTGTCGCAAAGGAGGTTTCCGAGAAAAACGAGCGTTTATGTTGCGTGGGGTAAAAGTTTGAATTTTTTGTTTTTAGTGCTTTGAAACAGTGGAAGGTCTATACTGTAGTGTTGTGAATAAATTTGGCTGAAAAACTTACCCTTTCCATCCTAAAAACGTGACTTTCTTGAGGTGAGGAATTCAATTCCAGCAGAATGTTAAAAGTTTCTGTTTTGACCGCTCTACTTCAATATTTACGGTAAATCCACTGGTTGACTAGCGTGAAGATATTTCTCCGGAATCCATCTTCGTCTCCCGAGTTCAGTTAACCTAACGCAGGTAGGCTATCCGTGTGGCTGTGAATGCAGCGTAGGCTACCGTAAATGCAAACGTAGCCGCGACCGCACCAAGCGTCTGTGAGTGCTACGGCGATAGTCAACTTCGACGGCAGATTTCTCCGTTTCTCACTTGGCGTGACAGGAGAAACCCGACTCCTTTGAATGTTGATATCTCAGTCATATGTCGCCCGATTCATTCCATATAGGTATCGTTTTGAAGCTTGATTTATGCCCTTTCATGAGAACATAACTCAATTTTGAAAATTTGCGACAAGCGACTGCTTTTGCCGTGCAGAGTCACATTTCAGGTTTGGGAATTTGAATTGTACAAAACTGTCTCAGAGATGATACAAGTCAATCCATGTATTCTTTGTTCATTCATTCATCACATTAAAACAAAAAACAATCAATATTTCTATAATCATTTCCAAAACCATAACGAAACCAGTTTTCCATGGGTCTATATGCACAAACAAAAAATAAAAGCAATAATATTCCATTTTGAGTTGCCATCGGGCACCGAGTGGCGTAACCCAGAAGTGACTCTTACACATGGTTCATTTAAAAATGACCATCCACCGCTTTTTTTTTTACTGCTCACAAGGATCGACAAATTCATTTTTGTTCCTTGGCGGTAAGAAGGTTTGTCTGCATGCAATGGGTCACACCACTTTCTTTAATAAACCCAAAATGGAATATGAGTACGCGTTTTCCCATTTTTCCGGAACACAAAATGGGAAATGGGAAAACGACACGTTTTCGGATTTTTCCATTTTGGTTTTGGGAATGAACACTGGAGAAAAAAAAGTCAGGTTTTGGATTTGGTTTTTAGTTTAGATGGGAAAAAAAAACGAAGGAACGATGAGACATACGGATCCAAGTCCTTTGAGCAGCACTCCAACTCTTCCTACACAATGACAAATCCAGACTTCAACGATATCGTCATCGTTTCTTCTTTTATAGCCTACATTAACAACAAAAAAAAAGGCTGGATGACCGCTCATCGCTATCATAAACCCGCCGTAGACATCAACGGTCTCTCTTTACAGTCCCAAATACCTGAAGACGACACTAAATGGAGAATCTCCCGCATTACCTCAGCTCACTTTGCAGACCGTCATTCCTCTCGTACATCCTCCAGCTTTCCGATGATGAACTGCTAGGACTTTCGACGGTCCGAATTTCCCCAAAGACAGACTTTAACGAGCTCGCTTTAGCACTTTAACTGGCCCATAAAGGAGGGCACTGTGAGAGCCTGGTGTGCTGAGTCAAAACGCAAGACTCTTACCTCTCTCTCTCTCTCTCTCTCTCTGTGTCTCTTTTTTTCTCTTTCACTTCCTTTTGCCCCTCCAGGCCTCAGCAGCGAACACAGAAGGCCCAGACAATAGGTGACTTCGCTCAACTTGCGCAAACAACACCCTCCCCTTTCTCTCTCTCTCTCTCTCTCTCTCTCTCTCATCTCTCTTTCTCTCCTCCCTCGCTCCGACCATGTTTCATATTTCACTGGGGCTCTTTCACCACTCTCCAATACGTATACGAGGTTACGCTGGAGGAAGGGGGAAAATGCATTTGTTCTCCAAGACAGGATGTAAATGAGACATCTAATAACCAAAAAACAAACAAAAACGTATACTGTATACGTCCACAATCCAGTAACGTTTCATTAACCTTTCAAAAGGTGACAACGCGTCCACCCTATGGTTCGGCGCAACGACTCCTGCGGGACTTAAAGAGACGCCTTTAAATAATTCAGCAAGTTACACAAACTATGTGAGGTGATCTGGTAAAGGAATGAAAGGAAGGTTGGAAATAGAAGGAGGACATTAGCTAAATAACAAACCCGTCCACTAATCCATTAGGCGGTGGGATTCACCGGTGCCGATTAGAGGTGTGTTACTGCGGCTGGGGCATATGACCTCAAATCAATATCACGATTAATTTTACCTCGATCACGATTAACGAACGATTGTTTTGTTTTTAAGATTTGAAAGGTGTGCACATCTTTGTGATTTCTGAAGAACTGAACTAAAACGCACAATGATTTGGACGCAGACTGGACTTTGCGGAGTCACGTGACAACATATGGTAGTGTGTATACAGTAAGTATGCTGTATAACAAATATATGAAGTATATGAACACAGTAGGGAAAGTATTCATTTCTTTTCTGAAAATACGTAACAGAATTTTGAAAATAATCCAAATAAATGTTATGAGACGATTAAGATAATGTTCATTACAACTTAAAAATGTCGGCTTCGGTGACTTTTCAATAAATTGCCTCAGCCTAATCTACTGCCGTTCTGTAAATATCGACATCCTATCAATATCCTGATCTCATTTTTTAAATATACTTTAAACTAGGATTAGGCGATATGGCCGAAAAATAGTTTTTTAAGGCACCTGTCAAATCTCACATTTCTCTTCTCTTCGCTTTCCATAATCCCCTCTGGCACTGTCAGGCGCGCTTCTGCAATAAAAATGTCGGAATAATATCAGGTAAATAGCTATGTTATTGAGTAGAACGCTGGTTGTTGTTCTTTGTCAGCTAAAATATGATTTCTTTTTCGGTAATAAAGGTGGCTGAACTGGGCGTTTTTTGTGAGTAATGACATTTCACACTGAGCCGTCTGCTTTGAAGGCTTTGAAAAAGACATATGCCTGCATAAAATTCACGAATAATAATGACGTGTCAGGTTCTTGGCGTATTATTTCGTAGGGTGATTTCCAAGGGCCAAGAGGTGGGGGTAGGGCTAAAAAGTGAAATAAGGATTCACCCGAAGTGTCTTGGGGAGCAGCACAAATCTCGTCTTCTGCTTGCCTTTTGCTCGCCAAAAACAAAGTTCAATAGATGTCTGCCTTCTTTGTCCGCAGCGCTTTTAAATGGCTGGCTTCCAGAAACCCTGTAGCGTGTTGGAGTAAACCAAATGCAGAACCCGAACGCAAAGGCTGGTAACCACACGCGCTTTGCTCTTCAAACGCTCAACATTACTGAGTAAGATATCCCACCTGGAATATCCGCGTTGGGTGATGCACACACAGTAAAAAGGAGCTTCAGAACGTGATCCTCTGGGTACTCACAAGATCTACTGGAACTAGGGCTGGGTTCAAAAATCGATTCTGCGATCAATATCGATTCTCGTTAATCGATGCTCGATTCAAAAAGTCGCTGGTCGATCTTTTCCTCTTGACTATGCACTACGCCTACCAGCGACGGCGCAGAGCTAAAAAGCGTGAGATCAATGAAACGAAACCAAATAGAACCGTAACAAACTGCTCGCTCAATCACCGTCTGGCCTAAAGGCGATGTTTGCTGCCGGTTTAAAACAAGTTATTTTATAACCAAACCAACCGCGTGAGTGCAAAAATCTCATCGTCGATATTGAATCCGTCGGAATCGAATCGAGTAGATCGGATCATGACCTTGTGAATCGGAATCAGGCAGTTCAGAAATCAACAACGATAATACAGCCCTAGCTGGAAGGCGCAGTTAGATTATCATAGGACTCACAATGACCTTCAAGCGGCGTTAGCGTAACAACTCCTTTCCTACTTGGCAGACGCGATTGCGATAAACAGGCGATCGCGGCCAGCGTTACAAAGGCCACTTCATGCTTCGCGCCCGCTCCAGTCATTCGGTTCTGGCTTCCGGGGTTACCCCTGGCGGTCCACGGTGGGTGTGGTACTTGACAGTCATGTATAGCTAGACTGCACAACTAGAGATACAGAGCATCTGCAATGTTTTCTCCAACTCAGAATTCAAGCATATATACAGTATTATATAAATCGTGCATCAGCAAAAAATCATTTTGGTGAAGAACCGCTAAACTGATTTCCCTCTCTCTCTATAATCCGTCACCATTAGTCATTTGGGACATCTCCAGATAAAAAAACTACTTTTCTAAACTTTCTCTAATCTTTATTTATTTATTTGCAGTTCTCGGTGAGATTAACCCTTCCTCTAACTATTTTCTCTCCCCTTTTAATGCTCGCTCCATAAAAGCATTGGTGAGATCCGCTGAAAACTACTCCGTATCTAAGCAGATAATTAGGGACTTCGCTGAAGAAAGAAAAACAACAATCGAGGTAATGTGGCGACCATCTTCTTCTAAATCGTCGCAGTGGCGGGCGGCGTGAAGGCAAGACAGATGGACGGACTCAGTAAAGAAGAGTGGTAGCTGTCACTTCTCTTTTCCATGATTAATTGCAGATGTTTCATGTCTTATTTGGACGTAACCTAATCACACAGCCTGACGAGCTGGATTTGCCCTATTCGCCAGATATTTAGTGTAGATTTATCACGTTGGACAGAACGAAGGACGAGTCACTGAAACATCCTGTTTAAAAAGTGATAAGGTTAAACCACACGTGGGCAGTAAAAGTAAGCATCAGTCTGTATGGGCTCTGGGCGATATTAACCTCAAATCATATCACGATTAACTGAACATTTCACACTTCAATTCTGATTAGGTTTTCTCTCTGGAAGAGGATTAGATAATAAAAAACCAAAAAAAAGGGTCATAACTTATTCTGAGAATAAGTCTGAATTCTGACTTTCCTCTAATTCTGACTTTAATCTCACAATTCTGACTTTTTCTCACAATTCTGACTTTAAATATACAATTTGACTTTTCTCCTGAATTCTGATTTTGTCCTACCGAATTCTGACTTTAATCTCACAATTCTGACTTTAATCTCACAATTTGACTTTTTTCTCATAATTCTGACTTTAATCTCACAATTCTGACTTTTTTCTTTGCTGATTAATTGTGAGTTAAATCCCAGAAATTCGTAGTCATCAAATCTGACTATTCTCCAGAATAATATGACCCTTTAGTAGGCTGTAATACTCTTCAAGTAGATTTCACCTCCAAGGACTGTAAAAGTGAGAATTGAAACATCTTCAAGAATGAAAAAGATCCATGTGACATTGACTCAGGTGTAGAAAAATGGTGATGCACAATAATTTGTCCATAACGAATCAACCCGATGTTGCATTTTATCATCATCGCGGATATCTTAGACTTCCTGATTTTTTCAGCGGCGTTTGAAGTCGTTTATTGGGCGTTGGAAAAAAGCTTGTGCCGAACCGCTGAGTCGAGGTGGGATTTTTATACAGCCCACGCTTTCTGTCTTTAAATGGATGGCGTTATTTTGTGGCAAAAAAGTCCGTACTGCCGCACTTAATAGTATGGTAGGTAGAGCTCTTATCATACTTTTCTCATAGCCGGGGTTGTAGCTTAACGGCTCTCTACGCACTGGAAATGGTGTACATGAGTGTCACGCAGCAACCCTATTTAATTTGAATGCACCATATAAGTGAGAAGAAGTGACTTTCTTAAAATGTTGTGCACTACACTATAAATGCTCTGCCTTCGCTCGACTCTGCTTTTCACGCTCGCTTGACTTGGCGCTGAGTTAAGCGTCAAGAAGCGTGTGCAGATGCCAAAATTCTGGAAGCAGCGCAGTGGAACTTCGGCCGAAACAAAATACCACAAATCTTCTCCATGTGCCGTTTAGCGGCATCGGCAGATATAAGCCTAAAAAACATCGGATATCGGCATCGGTCAATGATTCCTCGATGTACTTTTAAAAACTCGTCTGTGGTTTGTAAATCTAGCAGCCGAGCTTGTGCAGCTAGATTTTCTGCCGCCGAGAGTTAGCAGTAGAATAAGACTGAATAAGGGGCGCTAATTGCGTTAATAGCTGATATCCCCATCACATCACCTCCTTTCATCTTCAGTTTTGTCAAACACAACAGATGATGCTGTTACTGAGGCAAAAACAGACACCAGCCTAATTACTTGGGTTTATGGGCTCCGTGTTTTTGGGGGGGAAATAAGGCCATATTTGCTTTTTGTTGCACTTTAACTGAATAGGACTTCGTTTATCATCAAGTATCTGGTGTTGGCGTGGTGATGAGAGTTAATGATCACGGACTAAAGTAAAGAACAGCCAAAGCAGCAGAATGACAGATTAGCTTCAATGCTTTTCAAGTCTTTGTTGAAATAAAAACAATGTTTTTCAGGTGGAGGAAAAGGTCAGCAATATTCACTTTCATTATGTTAGACATGTTTTGATGGACAACAGCTTCTCAACAGTGTATATCACTCTCACTCTCCGTCTGTTTTGAGTATCCTATCTCACACCACTAACCTAGCCCATCCTTGTCTGCGTCTCTCTTACTCTCCTACGCCTTCTCTTTCTCTCTCATTCTTTTACTCTAACTATACGTCTCTTTTTGAGTCTCTCCATCCCTTTCTTCTCCTTTCTGTATCTCTCTCTCCTCTGTGACTTTCTGTATACCTTTGCTGCTTGCCTCTCTCTGTCTATCTCTCATTTCCGCATCTGTCTCTGTATCGCTCTCTCTTCTCCCTCTTTCTCGGTATCTTTCTACCTCTCTCTCCCCCCTCTCTTACTCTGTCTCGTTCCATCCTCTCTTTCTCTGCATCTTTCTCTCCTGTAAGCACTGCCTCCTCTCTTTCTCTGTCTGATTCTCTCTGTCTCTCCAGCCTCTCTCCACCCTCCTCCTTTTCTCCTCTCTCTGCTCTCTCTCCTTCACCCCCTCTTGCCTCTCTCTCCTACTCTCTTTTTCTGTACCTCTGTCTACTTCCCACTGTTCTTTCTTGGCACCTCTCTCTCACCTAAACAGGATCATCAAAAAACCATCAGTTATGTAAACAGACAATCAGAGAAAGTTATAAAATATAAACGAGCGAGAGAGACAGAGGAGGAGAGAGGAAGAGAAGGGAGGGAGGAGGAGGGAGGGAGGAGGGAGAGGGTGAGAGAGAGAGGGGCAAAGAGAGGAGAGAGGGGAGGGAAGGAGGTAGAGAGGCGAGGGCAAGAGAGGAGAGGGGAGGGAGGTGAAAGAGAGTGGCGGGAGGAGGAGGCGGCGGGAGGAGGAGGAGAGGCGGAGGCTGATAGCTCAGTGCTGAGATCTTGCAGCAGCAGCAAGCCTTGAAAAGCTGTAATCTTATTAGAAGTCGGGGTCTGGAGGCGGGACCCACGATAAGGGGCCAAACCCCGGACAGACCACGGGGGCGGGCGGGGGAGGCACATGAAAAGAAAGAAAAAGCTGGAGGCAAACAGGATGGCGAGGTCAAAGGCGGAACAGAGGGGTGCTGAAAAGCTGATTGAGTTTTGTTTTTGGTGTGGTACATTTGAAGTCTTGGCTAAATGTAAAGAGTTGGTTTTGCTACAGAGTGAGGTGTGTGTGTGTGTTGGGGGTGTGGTGTGTGTTGGGGTGTTGGGGGGTGTGTGTGTGTTGGGGTGTGCGTGTGGGTTCTGTCTCCACTCCACATTAACAATGAGCTTGGAAATGGCAGCTTTTTCGTTTTTTCGCTCTGTCTCCTCCTGTCTTTCTATAACTCTCTCTTTCTCTCTCCTTTTCTGTACCTCTCTTTTTCACTCACTTATTCTCCCTTTCTGTGTCTCTCTTTCTTCTCATTATGTCTCTCTCTTTCTATCTCCTTTCTGTTCCTCTTTTTCTCTCCTCCTGTCTTTCTGTACCTATCTCTTTCTATCTGTCCTTCTCCCTTGCTGTACCTCTGCATTCTCTTTCTCTCTTCTCCTCCCTTTCTTTACCTCTCTTTACCTTTTTCGCTTTCTGTTCTTCTCTTTCTCTCTCTCCTCCTGTCTTTCTATATCTCTCTCCTTTTCTGTACCTCTCTTTTTTTATCTCCCTGTTGCTCTCTCTCCTTTCTGAACTTCTCTTTCTCTATCTATTCCTTTCTGTCTTTCTGTACCTCTCTCTCTCACGCACACATACATGACCAACTTTCTATCTCCCTCCTTCTCTCTTCCTTTTTTACCATACAACTCTATCTCTTATTTTTGTCTTTCTTTACCTTCCACTCTTTCTTTCAGTACCGCTCTATCTCTCTCTTCCAATACTTAGCTCTCTCTTACCTTTCTTTTCTTTTTTGTACTATTCTCTTTCTGTAAGTCACTCTTTATGTCCCTCACACACACACCCACACACACACCTCTACGCCCTGTGGAATTCCCCATGTGTCTTGGGGCATTGTTTCCAGTCGAGTGCCCGGCTACTTGTGCTGAGCCGGCAGGGGAAAGCTCCTTCATTCCTCTGCATCTTCTCTGCGTGGTTACGACTCAAAAAGCCAATATTCGTTCTCGGCCACACTTTCCCCACGAGAGCAAGTAAAGCAGCACGCCACAACTCGTCTTCAACTGCACCTAAAAGCAGCCCAACCTCCACAGAGATCAGCAGCTTGGCATCACGTGGGCCTTCTCTGTGAGGTTTGATTGAAATGCACAGCGTCCGGCCGACATCTGGCCTCGGATAAATATGTATTAATATCGTTCAAAGAACAGCCTTTCAACTAAACACCGATGGCTAAACTTAGCAACATAATCTTCTCCGGGACAAACGTCTGCTCTCTGATGAAACGGAAGCTGTTGTGCCCATGCCAAACTCCAATTAAAGCACGTTACAAGAAAATACAGGTTTAAAAACAGGACAATGAACACCAAAATAATCCGATTCCAAATGACAGATTTGTATTTAACTACAGTATGACAAACGGGCTCAGTGCCGAAGCATTTTTATCGTTTTCGGTATCTGTCCATTTTCAAACCGATAAAATCAACTTCATTTTAATATTATCACTAGAAATAAAAGCTGCACACACAACACACATTCCTCGTGTTGACGCTGGACACGTACACAATGTCACACTTACTTTGCATGCTTATGAATATTTTAATGGACTGATTGACATTACGGCTAATCTGTTTATACCACTGAACTCCAAAAGGTTTAAATGTGTGTTTTGTGGTGTTTATTCTGATTCGTGCAGTTGATTGTAGTGCTGTCCGTACCCCCGTTCTCTGCCCCTTTAATGTTAAAAGTCAAAACCAGATGTGTAACTGACCATGAAAAAAAAAGCTCTTGCTGAAGGCTGAAGGGTAAAAGCAGCACTTCTGAAAGTTGCTCCCCTACAGACAGCTTTTGTCTCGCTTGAACGCAGCATCTACCAGGCAACTGAACAAACAAACCGCGTGGTCAAGCCCCGAGACTGTCCCGAAAGGCATCAAAAATTCATGCCCCAGGAGTCTCGAGTTGGCTCTCGCTTTCATGAAAAACGGTAAAAGTCGTTAAAAGTCTGTGAAAAGGCCTCTTTCAGCGTCCTACCTCCAGCCGTGAACACGGAAGCCGGGACACTGATCTCCACATCGCATGCAGGGCTGGCCTCGGTCCGGATCCTCCTCCTGCTAGAGAGAGACAGAGCGAGAGAGAGAGAGCGAGAGAATATTATAAATAAATCTCGGCACAGCAAAATAAACACTGGTGAGGAAAGAGCACCGGAGGACGGCGAGGGTGAGTGCAGTACGCGGCAGAGGAAAAGCGTTCCAATCCCATTCGGATCTGTTCTGATTGGGTTCATGTATTTACACACAAAGCTGGAACGCAACACAACTGTCTTAACATCTGGACTGGGATTTTTTCCGCTGCTTTTCCCCCAAATTTCAGGTTCATTTTCTCTAGTCTTGTCTCTTGTATTTGTGACCAATTTTCCAAACGCTATCATAAAAAAGAGAACCAAGCAGTGCGACTGTTTGCATGTGTAAGTATCTAGCCGCTGGACTCGTGGCCACAGATGTGCTCCATCAGTCTGGTGCGCTGAACGCAGAGGAGAGTAAAAAGGGATTAGTGCTCAAATAGAAACGGACAGAGGAGGAGGAGGGAGGGAGGGAGGAAGAGAAAGAACGGTGGATGAAGGGACAGAAAAAAAGGCAGATGGGAAGGGCAAAGAGGGAAAGAGACAGCAGGAGGGATGAAGGGAGGGAAGAAGAGAAGGAAAGAGAGAGAAAGAGTGTAAAGCAGGAAGGGAAGGAGGAAAGGGAAAACAGAGAGTGAGAAAGGGAAAGAGAGCGCAGAAGGGATTATGAGAAAGACTAAAAAGAGTAGAGCTGACAGTAGAGAGGGAGGAAAACGAGGACAGGGAAGAGAGAGAATGAAAGAGGAAAAGAGAGAGCAGTAGGGATAAAGAAAGAAAGAAAGAAAGAGGGATAAAGGGAGAGAGGGAAGAAAATGAAGACAGGGAAGAGAGAGAATGAAAGAGGAAAAGAGAGAGCAGTAGGGATCAAGAAAAATAGAAAGAGGGATAAAGGGAGAGAGTGACAAAGGGAGGATGAGAAAGAAAGAGAGAAGAATGAAGGGAGGAACGAAAAGATGGAAAAGAGAGAAGGAGGGAGAAAAAGTAGGAGGGATGAGAGAGGGAAGAAGGAAGGGAAAGGCAGAGAGGGGGGAGAGAGAGAGAAAAAAAAGTCAAAGGCAGGGTGGGAGAGAGGTGAAGAGACAGAGAAGGAGGAAGGGAAAGAATCGGAGAAGAATGGAGGGAAGAAAATGAGGTAGAGAAAGAACCGAGAGAGAAGGAAGGAGGGAGCGAGAGAAAGAATGAAGGATTATGAAGAAAAGAAGGGACAGCGCGAGAGAGAGAGAGAGAGAGAGAGAGAGAGGGGCTGATTGGACAGAGGAGAAGAGAGAGAGAAGCAGGGAGGGAGAGAACGAAAGATGGATGAAGGGAGGGAAGAAAAGAAGGGAAAGAGAGAGGAGGAGGAGGAGGAAGAGAAAGAAAGAAAGAAAGAAAGAAATGAAGGGATGAAGGGAGGGAATTGTTTGCAAAGCCATATCCTGTTATGACCTGCTGTCTTTTCAGCTGAATCATTCTGATGCAAACTGCACAGGACAGAAAAATTATATAAAATTATCTGGAACAACACAGAAACTGATGCTGTAATAACAGTGGGGAAGTTGCAGGATGCCTGGGACACGCACAGCACCATGTAAACAAATCCGCTGAGGAGTTTGTGATTACTGTGTGTGTGTGTGTGTGGGCCCGAGGACTCAGCAAAAACACTACCGTACCTGTGTGTACAGTGCTCATGTGAGTGTCGAGCCGACCGCAGGAAGGAAATGGCCAGAGGACAGATGCAACACACCCTTCCCTTCTCTCTCTCTCTTCACCTTAGCTCGAGTGCCATCATGTCATTCCTCTGTTTTGTCTTCGATGCTGCTATTCATGAGTCAAAAACTGCTGACTTCAGCCCTCTACACAGCCTCGCCACTGCAGCGCCACTGCACAGTACTGAGCTCTGGTGAGTGGACAGATAAAATCAGCAAAAGCCTGCTTTCGTTCCTTCAGCCAAACTGGCACAAAAACCCAGGAGCCAGAAGGAAGTCGTTTGCAACCAAAGCACGCATCGCAAACGTATTCCAGTGCAGGCTCAGTGCGGGCTCGGTGACCTTTCCCCAAAATTCGAAGGCAGGGTTATAAACTTTTAACAAGTCCATACCCGCGGAGACACCGCAGTCGGCAGGTCTTGGAATTTGACAGCGCAAAAGTGATAAAAAGGGATTGAAAATGTCAGGAAACCCATCGTAGAGTATTGGTGTTACACTTTTAGGGGCAGCGGGTAGCATAATGGCTCACATCGCGGTCGGAAGGTCACCCGTTCGAATTCCAGGACTGGCAAAGGTACCACTGAGGTGCTCATGGGCAAGGTACCGTCCCCAAGCACTGCTGCCTATATTAGCTGCCCACTGCTTCTTCAGGGATGGGGCAAATGCAGAGGTCACATTTGATTGTGGTGCACTGTGTGCTATGTTCACAATGACAAATAGTCACTCACTTTCACTTTCGTCAAAATACAGTTGGCAACTGGTGAAGTTTTTTGCAATATAAAGCTACAAGTCGGCCGTGCAGTATAACGTCCTCACTCTTTTTCGCTAATTATAAACAGACTGGTCAACTGAACGACGTGTGATACACAACTGACAGCAGGGCTGTGCGATATGGCAAAAAAATCATATTGCGGTACATTTTGAGCCCTAGGTGATAGACGGTATATATTGCGGTATATAATTAGATCTGTCAATTTCAATATAACTGTTACTTTAAAGTAACAGTTCTTTCCTTGTTTGTGTAAAACATTAGCTTATTGAGTTTTCTTCAGTTCTACAGCCGTGTAAAAATATATTATTTAAATGTGTTAACTTTTTTTAGACCAAAAAACGTAAGAAATTGCACAAGGTGAAAGTGGCCCAATGTCCTAATCATTTAACTTTCATTCAAATGTAATATATAAATATTTTACATTCATGTTTTTACTTAGTTCTTAGCTTTATTTATTTACTTTCTCAAATTTCTTACTTTTATTTGCACAGTCTCACGAGGGAGCCAGGTGTTCATTTCAGCACATTATGCCTGTATAACTAAGCATGTGGCAAATAAAGAATCTTTAATCATTTCTGGCATTAAATAAAAAGGACGTTTCTGGCCAAATCTGTCGATCGAACGTGGTGTGTCGAGCGGCAGACGGAGCGGTTCCCTTGTCGAAACATACAGGCCCAGGCCGGAAAAGTGATGGCGCATTCTTTGGCTTCTCTCATATTCAACAGCGTATATTTTGCAGATTATGTTTTTCTGCTCAGTATCCGAGACCCTAAATCCAAACCATGTCCAGATTATGGACGTTGCATCGGTCTTATTAACAAGCTGCTCCTCCGTACGCTCTCTCTCCATTTTCCGGAAAAAATGCCTTGTGGTGTGGTTTTCGCGCATTTGACGCAACTTGGTTACGTCATTTTCGCGGGTGAGGAGAGGAAATTTCAGCGGTATGCCGGTATGAGCAAAATCTCTATCGTTTATATCAATTTATATCGCATACCTTTTATACCGTGCACTCCGAATTGACAGTTTAATTTCCTCAGGTTATTTTACCACCAAATTGAATACTTATATTGTAACTTTTTCCCACTTATTTCAAGTAAAGCTTCATATAAAATATCACGATACCACACTTTCCACATGTTTGCTCACCGTTTCAGGTAGGTAACACTTCACTACCGATCTAAGCGGATGCCAAGCACACCCTCCAGTAGGAGTAGTTCTCTAGCTTTGTGGGAACCCATAAAACCACAGACTGCAGAACTCGTTCTCCCACCACTGGGGTTTACTCTCCACATTGTAAAACCTAACAGCATGTCTGTAAATGACATTATGTAACACTCCAAAAAAGACAAAAGAGGGCACATAAAATAGATTTTTTGAAGTAACTTCCAAATAATAAAAAGTAAATTTGAGTGTAAAACCGATTTTTTGAGTAGTTTTCGATATAACAAGTTAGTACTAACTAGCGCATTAACAGAAAGGCCGATTTGTTGACGCGTCGACGTCAGAGGCACAAATCAACGACCTCTGAGAGAAGTGTGTTTTTTTCTCTCTCAGCATGCGCGCTTGTGTACACAATGCAATCTCTGCCTCTGATTGGCTCACACTGACATACGTACCTTGACTTAACCAATTATTATAGTCGCTTCATAAAAAGGGCGGGAACGTTGGTGTGAGGGGACTTTAAACACAAGATGATGTTTTGTTTTGTTTAATTGTCATGTTGATTGTTAATGTTAAAGAGAACTTTAATAAAAGTTGCTCACTGTTGGAAACCTGTGTTCCTCCACTGCGTCTGTGTGATGACGTCATCAAACGACTTGTCGACTCGACTTCGACTTTATTGACGGATAAGTCGATCTGAAAAAATCTGAAGTCGTTAATGCCCTAGTACTGACTCATATTTTATATTATACATATAGCGCAGGACACTTTTATTTTCAGAACACATAACTGAAAGGAATACTAACTGACCTAAATAACTTAGTACGTTACTTGCACTCAATTCAAATACATAAATGTGACTCTGCACGGCAAAAACAGTCGCTTGTCGCAACGGCAGTTTCCAAGAAAAACGACCGTTTATGTTGCGTGGGGTAAAATGTTGGATTTTTTGTTTTTAGTGTTTTGAAGCAGTGGAAGGTCTATACTGTACTGTTGTGAATAAATTTCGCTGAAAAATTTTCTCCGGAATCCATCTTCGTCTCCTGAGTTCCGTTAACCTAACGCAGGTAGGCTATCCATGTGGCTGTGAATGCAGCGTAGGCTACCGTAAATGCAAACGTAGCCGCGACCGCACCAAGCGTCTGTGAGTGCTACGTCGATAGTCAACTTCAAAGGCAAATTTCTCACTTGGCGTGACAGGAGAAACCCGACTCCTTTGAATGCTGATATCTCAGTCATATGTCGTCCAATTCATTCGATATAGGTATCGTTGATGCCCTTTCATAAAGACATCATAACTCAATTTTGAAAATTTGCGACAAGCGACTGGTTTTGCCGTGCAGAGTCACATATATGCTTAAATTGTTGATTCTAGACTTATAAACTATGATTTAATGATTTAATGCAATCGGCTTCCTCGTATAAGTTTGAGTGGAATTAACTTGGCGTGCGACCATGAGAATTTTCAGATCCTTCACGTGCCAAACCCACAGGTGTTTGTGTGAAAGGCTGCAGATAGCGCTCGTAAAACTAAAACACAGCCTTGTTTCTCGCACACAATCACTCTCGCACAACAGGGGAAAGAGGAGGAGGAGGAGGGGGAAGTGTGTGAAAGTGTGAGACTTAGTTTCAAGGAGAACTTCACAGACACACTACTCCGGCCCTGACTTCCATGTAAAGTGCTTGGCTGAGGGAAGGCACGGCTGCGGTGCCGCGTTCCGCGACTCCGCTCCCTGGGTTTGGCCCATTGTCAGCCTTTTTATCTTGCGGGGGAATCCTTCGAGCGAACTATTACGGTAGCCGACTGGAATTTATGTTCTCTGGCGAGCCGGTACAGTTCCAGACACATACGAGACATAACACAGGCCTTAAATATTACATCTGGACGTTATTCAGAAGTGTGTTATTTGCAAAATTAATGGCTGTGGACTTGCTATATTGTCACTGTAGATTTGGAGCTGGGAGTGGGGAGAGCTCACAGGCAAAAAGTCAGAAATTCCTAGATAAAAGTCACAGATTTATGAGGAAAAACACAGATATTCTCTGACATTGTAAAGTTATAAATTTCCAAGAAAAAAGTCCAAATTACCATGACTCTGGTCAATGATTTACAAGGAAAAAACTGATTTTCCTGAGACTAAACTTAAAGATATTCTCTGACACTGTGAAGTCAAAAATGTGCAAGAAAAACAGTCAACATTTCACAACTTTAATTTCAAAATTGTGACTTTTCTCTCGCAAATTTATCACTTTACAGTGTTGCAGAATATCCAATTTCTCATCAATTTGCAATATTAATCAGCAATATTAATCAGCAATATTAATCAGCAAAATTAATATTAATTTCTGACCTTGTATCTTAGAATTGTATCCCCTCCCTCAGGTGCAATTACTTTTTAACTAAGCTAATATGTGGTTATATATACAGTATATATCCTAACAAACAATGTCTAGGTGCCACATTATGGCATTTAGTTCAAACAAGAATGGCATGGAGATGGAAATTGGGCTTTTCACAGCACCTTAAACTCATAAAGAAGTCTTATATAAAGTATGAAGTGTAATAAAATTAGCTACACATGATCAGTGAGATTCCTCATTCTGACCAGTATCCATTAATACAGTTTTACACCTGGAGATGTGAACCTACATGTGTAAAAGTTTATATTACACTTTTATGCTAAAAAGTTTATCATTACAACCAATGAACCAACTAACCAGTGAGTCCTGTCCCCTGGAGGCAAGCACTGTAAAAATGCTTTTCTAAAGAGCACACAACCAGGGTATGTAGGGAAGGAGGGAGCGACAGAGCGAGAGAAAGGGAAGAGAGGGAGAACAAAAGCATGTGGAAAAGCCGGCAGCCTCTTGACGCCAAAAGTGAGAGATCTATGGAAACACGTGTGCTAAACAAACAGTGCTGGTGGGATCGCTGCTCACTGCCACTTCACTCAGGCAAAAACGGGATACGGCTACTCACTTATGAAAGAGAAAGAGAGAGAGAGAGAGAACAATGAGACAGTGAGACAGGGAGTTATAAAAAGAGTGAAGTAAAGAAAGAAGGAAAGAAAGGAAAAGAGAGGGAGGGAGGAAGAAAGAGAAAAAGAAAAAGTAAAGGAAAGAAATAAAGAAATGGAGGGAGGGTAGGAGAAAGAAAGAAAGAAAAAAAAAATGGAGGAGAGAGAGAGGAAAAAAAAAGAAAAGAAAAGAAGGAAAAAGAAATGGAGAGAAGCTGAGAAAGCAGAAGGGAGGGAGGGAGAAAAAAGAAAAGAAGGAAAAAATGGAGGGAAGGGAGGGAGAGAAAGAAAAGAATTAGCAAGAGAAAGAAGAGAGAGAAAGAAAGAAGAGTGTGAGAGAAAGAAAGAAATGGAGAGAGAAATTGAGTGATGGAAAGAGAGAGTGAAGGAAAGAAAGAAAAAAGAAAGAAAGACGAAAAGAAAGAAAGAATTAGAAGAGTAACTGCATTTTCAAAGTGACCGGCTTATCAAAGCCCTTGCTGTAAAGAGAAACAGAAGCATATTTACCTGGCTCTTCATGAGCAGCTACTAATAAATTACGTGACAGATTCAACTGCATTTTACGTAACATTTAAATGCTTGGAGTCGAACTGGGGCAGTCACGCACAGGTGAGAACTCGTCAGCCTGGTTCTGCACAATTTAAATGGTTTTTACCTTAGTCGACTTCACTCGTTTCCACAGCACTTCAGCCGCTCTCTTGGGGCTCTTTCTGGGAGATTTCAGTTCAGTGGACAGAGTGGGAGGTTCGGAAACCACATCGAGTAGTGTAAAGTTTTGCAGATCTGAACAAAGAACTTACGGGGGAACTTAGTGATCTTCAATAAAGATGGAACCGCCATTACACAACAGGTTTCATCACGATACGATATGACATTGATTAAAATGATAAATATTCACTGTCTACGGATATAACGAAGCTGCAATACAATTTGATGCAGTTTAGGAGCCAGTGATGGATATCAGACAATATCATGTGACGTCATCACTTCCATTCAAATCAAAACACAAAAAAGCAATTACAGTGTCATTTGGCGCTTTTATTCCTGAGCTCAACCAGACCTGCCTTTTCAGGAGCTTAGCAGCTCCAAGTCCACAGAGTCAAAACTGATTAACATGGAATAAATGTGGTTTCTAAAAAGCATGAAAAGCAACTTGCATTTCAAGACATTATTGACTTATTGGGACTAAAGCAATGTAAAAATATTCTACCTTTGGTCCCAGATACTTTCTTTGTCCACCCTTATTTATAACTGTGTTTTTAAATCCCAACACCAAGCCAACGCTCTGTAAGTTTATTCAATTCTATACTGGAACTAGCCATTTACTGAGTAAACAGAACTTGTCCACGTGGCTAATACTCCAAGAATATAAGCCTTAACCTGCATGAACCAAGAAACAAAAACCTCACACTACACATAACGCTGGATGCAAACGTATAAATCGCAGGAAGGTGATGAATGGGAGATCAAATGTAAAATGTATAAAGCTTTGGGGCTATCAGACGTGCCTTGGCAAGACCTTACCGGTGAATTTACGACGAGGCGTTGAGTCTACGCTCTTAGTGGAGGAAGATTTCGGCCCCCTTTTCAAAGGCAGGGAGTCTGGTTTCACACAGCCGTTATCAGCGAGCAGATATCGTGACTAATTGACTTTTCGGAGCCTTTATTTACATGAGATAATCTCAAAGAGAAGCCTGAGAGAAATGAGGGGAAAAGACTCCTACAAACTAAAGGGGCAGAAAATGAAATATGCAGCCAAACACCCGGGGTTCGAGGCAGGATGCTACCGAGGTTTCTTCCTGTCCACACCCTCGGGGAAAATTTCCTCACCCTAAATAGAGCCGCTTTTAGGAGGACTAAAAGTTCAAACTGTGACGTGTGCGTCAGCTGGAAACTTTAACTTTGGTTAAATGCGTGACAAACGTTTTTTACAATGGGAACGACAACCGTGGTATGTCATAATACACTTTAACATATAAAGGTAAATGTAAGTAGTGTAAGAGGTCTAGCTTATTTTACAACTTTTCTACAAACGCAAGCTAACGTCTAAAGCTGAATTATTCACCACTGTTGTTCAGAGGCTGCTTTAGTCAACGTTAGTTAGTCAGATAGTTCTCAGAGAGTTAAATCAGCCTTACATTTTGGTGACATAAAATCGACCACTGTCGTTTTCCAAGGAGAGGAACTGCCTTCATTCTCATTTTTTCATGAATCAAATGAACCCTAACACGTTATGTGACAGCCATATGCGTGCAGTAAGTGTAGTACTGGCCTCAGACTGTCGGAAGTTGAGGAGTCTTAATTCGTACTCTGACGACAACAATACAAGGTTTACTACCTGAGTGAGTCTGAAAAACTGTGAGCAGAAACATGCAAAGACCTGGTTATAAATTTACCTGCTTAAGGTTAAAAGGTCATGGGCCTACGCCTGCTTTTACACTGTGGCATCATGGGAAACGTAAAGCTACATCGACCTCGGCCAAGATTAGAGATATGAGATACACATTAAAGATATGGAGAAATAGTCGTTTTTGGGGGTCAAATATAGTCATGGAGAGAAAGACATGATTATAAATATATACTTGGAAAGCAATGTTCCAGTGAAAATGAATCCTGTCCTCGAGCATTCGAGTTCACTTTCAGCCTTTTCCTTTTCCTGATTGATTTTCAGGCAGTGGAGGAAGGCGGAGTGTATAAACAACACTTCCTCCAGGAAAGGAAAGTAAGCACATGGAGACAAAAGCAATCTCCGACCCTCGATACACACTGTTTTCAACTTTACAATGGTAGAAAAATAAATCTCAAATGAAAGCAGGATTTAATGTGTAGTCTGGAGGTTTCTCAGCCAAGTGTCTGTAAAAACAGATTTACCCTGGTTCATCGAAGACGTGATGTTTTATACAGAACACTTAAACAGAACAACAATAAGAGTTGGTCAAAGCTGTAACATTGTGTTTTTTACGGTTAAGAACAGCAACTTTGTTTGAGGAAAGGGTTATAAACATCTTCGGTCAGATTTGTTTTAGAGAGGATTAGGTAATGAATACCCTCAGCATGATAGAGACACTGAGAGGAGTTTACAAGTCAGGAACACAACAGATGTTTCATTTACTTTGTCACATTACACAACACTGTAACATCAACACAGACCAAACCAGGCCTGGTCTCAACTCATGCAGTCAGTTCTCAAGGCACGCTACCAACATCGCAATTATTTTAAACCTTTACTCCGATTATGGTTCATGAACAAATATTTTATATTATTTTTGAGACTGGATGTCATGTCAAATGTCATAAGTGCACACAACATTCTTCTAAAAGACAGTTCATGAACACATTATTAAGGAACGTATTAACAGAATGAATTGATAAAAGAAGATTAAATCAGCAAAGTTCCAAAATCCAATTAGAATAAAATTTTTGATTAACTGATCAGACCCAAATTAGGAAATGAAGTAGTTACTTATATAAAAAAAAAAAGATCATATAAAGTGGAGTCTGAAACAAAAAATGTGATTTTGTTCAGTTAAATCTGGACTAAACTAAATGTATTTTAACATTAGAAGGATAAACTGTAAGCTAAGAAATGTGAATACAGGGCTGAATAAAATGGAACATACCAAATAGAGAGAAAAAAATTACATTTCCCAGTCAACTTTACCCTACACAAATGTTACTATTACAATATGTTATTTTAGAAACAGAACATTTGTGACTTTTGAATCACACTGTAAATATCATTTAGGCCTAGAAAATATATCACTATATAATGATGACTTTGATATTGTGATGTACTGTATAGCATGATTATTATATATAATTCGTTACACTATTTATCCAAAGCAGTCATACATACATTAACAACATATATTAAATATGTCCAATCTAACAACAAATAAATAAATATTGTTATAATTACGTCATTTGCACAGTAAACACCCCAAAAACCTGTGCAGGTAAATGTGACGTCAGTGGCCGCCTGGCTCCTCCTCCACAGCCTTAAAGTTACAACTTTTTAAGTTTTGTTCGAGAGTAAAATATCGTACTTTTACACCACATTTAGTAAAACTAGATTTAACCCGAGTTTAGCACTAAACACACCGACTTTATAACCCCGGTCTAACCTCAACTTTACACTCACACGTTAAAACGCGCCTCAGGTGAAGCGACAGAAACAAAGTCGCTGTTTGTTGGTCCGCGGCCATTTGATAGCCTTAAACCCCCCAAAATATCACTTTAATCTTCGACGAATATGTTGGTTCTCTGTTGGGACTCGTTAAACTCGACATTAATGGAGGTATTTTGTAGTATTTTTTTGTTACTTACCGAGCGGTTGGAGCGGCGCTTTCTGGAGCCGCGCGTGAACATGTCGAGAGCTGAAGCGCGAGATCTCGAGTTTAGCTGAAACTTCGATGAGGCTGGAACCTTCCTAAAGTAGCGTGTCTGTACTGCGGTTTAATCCCCGGTTTAAGGTCTCGGATGTCGGTGTGTCATGGTGGTAAAAGGGGAAAAAAGCGAGAGGGTGGCAGCTGGGTGGAGTGAAGTGCTTTCCCCCGAGTGAACGGGGCAGTAACCGCGCTGTTACACCTCCAACTCCTCCGGCCCCAAAACCGGCCGCCCCCATCTACACGTTCACCATCATTTACACAACCACATCGCCGTCACATCTTTACCTTATTACAATCACAACTTGTATCAACTTAAAAATCACCCTATAAATAAAAAGTGAGAAAAAATACATGTATGTTTTTTCAAACGGGATTTAATGTTTTTGTACATCCAAACAACAGACTGGTCAGGGCTCTTATAGACAATAATTTGCACAACTATTAATATATGTACGAAGACAAAAAGATTGCTCTCTTACATAATTCACTTATGTCGTTTAAAACGAGTTTTTATTTCTTTATTCATTTAAAGAATACATAAATGATAGATTTCTTGTGGATAGATACTACACAAAGGGCTAGTTTCTTGAACATGGATTAAGCCAAGTCTTGGATTAAACTGCAGTGCCAACTGAGGTTCTCCACTGAAAGTCAAAGCTAGTTTAGGTTTAGGCTTAATCATAGTCTGGGAACTGACCCAAAGTGAATGATGTAAAAGTCATTTAAAATATTTTTGTGTGCACATTAAAAGACTCTTTGTCTCCATGTTATCCATACAATTTACAAGAGTACATGTAAAAATCATTTAAATTATTTTTACTTTGTTTATTTATGTGTACATTAAGGGGACTCTTTGTGCCCATTTGATCCATAATGCACTTTTGTTTTCGTTTGCAGTAATTGATTTTTTTTTATGTGAAGTAGTTTACTGTATAACGGAATGCAGTGATTTATAGCTCATTTGCATCCTATTTACCACTTCATTACTGGTATTTCTAGGCTCTGAGCTCTGTTTGTTCGACGTATGTAAATGTTGTGGAACAATAAGAGCTTCTGTTTTGAACGTAATTGCTGCCGCCTTGTGATGAAACGTGGACGTTACAATGGTGATATGTATCGTGATGGTAATGTGAATAAGTACATGTTTACCTAAGTTGTTTTACTACATTGTGAGAGTGCTAAATTAAAGCTCGATGTTTAATTTATTGTGGGTATATAATTTTTTATGCAGATTTTCAAAGATTTAGTCAGGATTAATAATAAATAACGACCGATGACTGCTGCAGTGACGAGGAGTTTTTACTGTGAAGGTTAACATAATATGATCACATAGGATTTCAAAATATTTCAGAAAAACATTTTCATTACCTTATTTTAAACAATGCATCTTCACTAAAAATCTCTAATATGTCTAACCAAAATATTACAATACAAAAATATACTTTTTTAAAACCAACATGTTGATATTAATCGTATTAATAGTATAATACTAATAATACAATGGTTTGCATTGCATGTTCCCATAGCTTTTCATTAAATTTGCAGTAAATACAACTGTCTTTCATCCTGAAAAACAGGTAATATCAGATTTACTAAAGACCAAGAATGAAGCCAAAAGTATGCTAGGGTTAAAAGGAGGGTTAAACTATGAGTAGGACTTTTATTAATTGCACAAGAATCGAGAGATGAATGTAAGCTGATTTTTTAGAGCAGAATCATGTCAAATTCTAAATAACTTGTAATTGTGACTTATGTAATCGTGTAACTCAACTTGACATCAGATTGCTTAATATAAAATGACAGAAAAGACTGACAAGATTTTGAAGTAATGTAATTGCAAAACATTTTAGGCTTCTAAAGTGAAATATTAAGGTATACAATTACGCACCATGCATTTTCAGCAATGCACCAGCAGGTGTTACTTTATACCAATATTTACCATGAAAAGACAAGTCTGAGCTGTTTGAGGCTGAGTACTTCCAACTGTTTTAGTGACTGCACCAAAAAGACACATTTACACTTGGCTTATAAGATATTTTATGGTGTATTCATTTTTCACCATTAAAACATATTTGGTTAAAAAAAAAAGACATTAGAACAGTTGCAGTGAAAAGAAAACACAGAATAACTTCTGAATTCCTTTAATTTATTAAAAATACAAGAAACACTCCAACTTGGTCTAGAGGATTAAAAAAGGTAGATCATGAGACAGTAACTGATGGGAAAGGCACAGGCATAGTTGTACATTAAATTTACTAACAGTACATTCTGCTTTGGTTATAACAGTCCAGGATGTTGTGTAGACATGGCACATAAATAATAATGATCCTACTGCAAGGAAAAATGTAAAGGCTGAAAAGACTGTGCTTAGTCTTTTCAGCTTTTACTGCAAGGAAAAGACTGGCCCTTAGTCCAGATACCAAAATACTGTATTATCAATCACAATAAGCTGTTATGGAACAATGTCAAAACCTAAAAATGCTGTTTTTTATTAGGACTTTATGTACAAAATGGGACATTTTAAATTCTTGCATCCTTATATTGTTCTGTCTGAGTAATGACATGGTAATGAGTTGAGGTTAAAGTTGTACTTATGAAAAATGATTTTTTTCCAACAGCACCCATCATTAATTATTTCATTAATTAGCTAGTAAATACAAAAAAAAAAAACCCTCAATAACTAAAACTATTTTTCAGAAAGCTACCCTTGTGTGACAGTCTTTAAAGGAGTGTATTTCGCTTTTGACAACGAATTCCATTAAATATTAGCTGCAAACCTTCTGATTTTCTTCATCTAATTTTGGGCTGAACGTACAACCAGAAAAATAACTCACACTTAACAAAAGAATGCTTTGTGGTAAGGGAATATGGCAAGAGAAAATTCGTAATATACAGGAAAATGAAAGATATTAACTTATTACAGCAATTTACAGGTGGTATAACAGTACTTCCACATTTCTGTTACATAAATTTAAGGCACGAACACAACTATAATTAATAGTTAAGTAATATTAGTTACTTACTACTAATGTTAGTTAATTTTTCATGGCTGATATTTTACACCCGAGATTTTTTTTTTCTTGAAAGCTTGAGCATGAGCACTTTGCCCGTTAATCAGTCTAAAAATGTGCACTTGAACAAAGCTAATCCTATTTAACTTTCTTACTTGGTGTATTATTCCCTACTAAATAAACTCAAAGCCATGGCAGCATCTCAAATCGGTTCCTGCTCCCTATGTAGTGCGGAAAAAAACATTTTATTTCAGGCCTCTTTAGAGGGGATGTGGAGCTATTTAAGCATCAGCTATTGACTATCCCAAAATAAAACAGTTGCTTGTCTGTTCATTCTGCCAATTCCATGATCACCATTTCATGCTGAAAGGAGCTTTTATGTCTTCTAACATCGGCTTCTCCAATTATACGTGTGGGTTGCTTTTTTTCTTCTCTAGAGCATTTATTTGAAGCTCAGTCTTTTTTGGCCTATCAAGGCCAAATTATTAATATTAGTGACGTTACACGGTGTTTACTCCCAACAGCAGTCTTACAACACCATGCCAGACCCTGGAAATTTCTTACATTTGCCATTTTTTTCCCTGAACCTTTGACTTCTGTGTGTTTCCATGTGAGGGAAATCATGAAAAGCTGTGTTCACACTTTGTCATCTGTTGAAAAAGAAAAATGACAATGAGAATTTTAGACAAAAGAATCTAGAATCTTATTTTACTTTGTCCAATTACTTTTGTGCACCTCTTAAAATGCATATAATTACTGAAAGCTTACAGTAATACCTTTGTTAAACCCATTTATATTAAACTCTATTTCCATCAAATCTCGATTGCTTAATTTCAAAGCCATTGTGGTGTGAAAATTACAAAAGATGCCTCAATGTTCAAATACTTTAATGAACCTAACTGTAGATTCTCTTCTTCAACTCTGTGCATGTGTTTGTGATACAGAATGCTTTGCAAACCTTGAGAAGCCGCCGAATGACCTCGAGTGCTCTTGATTTCCTTGAAAATAGTATAGGCATCATAAGCAAACAAAACGCCAGCGATCAGGCCAAACACCTGCAGGAGAGGGAGAGAGAGAAAACAACGAGAGATTATTCATTAATATTTAAGGAGCAGTGGTTAGGTGAATTCTGTGAATTCGACAGGCCAAAAACGAGCACGTCAACAACAATGTTTATATGTGCTACAACACGCGAGAAAGGTTTCTGACCCCGCCTGCGAGTCGGGCTCCATCTCCTGATCCTCCAATCACCGCCACCAGAGAGGTGATGATGTAAAGCAGAGAGCCGATTCCAGCCCGGAACAGGTCCTACATCAAGAAACGACAGCAAACACCAGGGCTGGCATAAGATAAATGTTCCTAGTTCAATTCTTCAAAGTTTAACCGACTGCTGATACCAATGCAAACACATTTGTCTATCCCTAGAATATCCACACATTTCACATGACACAACATAATAATTTGCATTTAGTCCATTTAGTGGAATTGTTCCAACTGTTTGTGGGCCTAAACATGGAGTAATAGCATTAGGCCTTCACGCTGCCCTCTGCCGGAAAAAGCAGAATATAGAGTCAACATGAGACGTTGCCAAAAGAAGCAAAAAAATTTACTATTTTTCTCTTTATCCAAATATCTTTGCAATATTTAATGTTTTGTAATACTTGGTCTGTACTTTACGTAAAGTTTTCCATTTTAATTGTTTCTTTTTACTAATTTTATGTAACATTTGCTTATTATTTTATGTAACAATCATTATTTTTCACCATTGTTTGTAATACTTACTTTTTATTTTTACTTTTAAACTGACTTTTTAAAAAACTTTAGTGCACATTTTATCTTTGTGTAATAATTGTTATTCCACTTAATGTAGTATTTACTCTTTGTGTAAATGAGCAATGTATGCAATATTATTTGTTTTTATTATATGTAATATTTGCACTTTTAATAGAGTTAATATGTGACCCGATCTGCCGTAATGAGTCGGAAGTCGGCGTTCTATTTATTTAGATATGGGCCGATTATGTTGACAAACATCAAAAATATCGATTTCTCCTTTTTGGTCTTATATGAAAGAAAAGGTTTTAAAAATTAACCTGGTCTCCAAAAAAGAAAAATCAATATTTTTGTGATGTTTTTCAACATAATCGGCCAGTATCTAAATAAATAGAACGCCGACTTCCGACTCACTACGGCAGATCGGGTCACATATTAGTTTTATATTATATTATTTTAATGTTTTTACTAGGACCTTTTTTTTTTACTATTAAATGTGTATTAAACTAATCTTGTCAAGCTCATTAAATGACTTCTGTGTTTAAAATTGTTTCACATAAAAACTAGTCTGGCCTGGAACATTTTAGTTAAGAAAGTAGAGATGCGTGCTTATGTCAATCCCCACAACGTTCTATTCATGGATTTATCATTTATTCAGAATTTAAAGAATAACAATTTAGAAGCATACACAAGTAAGTCATGTGTAAACTTTGTTGTTTAGGTTATAACATTCTATTCATCGCTTTCCAGGTGTATGGATCCTTCGGTACTTACAGTCCAGGTCCAGTTAATGAAGGTAATCTGCTTGTCCAGCTCCTTCATGAAGATGACGAAGATGGCGATGGCAAAGATAATTTCACACACGGCCAGTGCTGAAATGCCTCCGCTGGACGATGAGGCGTAACAGATCATGACGATAAAGCTCACTATCTACAAGACGGCAGAGACAGAAAGATATAGAGGGATGTGAACTTAATCCATCGTGTTTGTAAAAGGGAATCAAAAGCCCCAGTTTGAGTCAAGCCAGTCCCTCTCCACAATGTGGTAAACACTTTGTGGAAAACTTATGCACCAAATTTGTCACCAAAAGTTCACTACAAGTTTGTGTTCAAGTCAAACCAAACGTTATACATAAAAAAAGAAGAAAATAGTGAAACAACTTATAAAACTGTGGAAATATTCTAACAACTTTACTGCTAAGAAATTGCAAGAAAATGTGTGTGAAAAATACGCCTTTTGAGGGCAAACCACCAGGAGATAAGTTAATTGCTATGTACAGAGTCCCTTAGTATTTTATTCATGAATTAAAACATTTTTACAAAACAAATTAAAGAAAAAAAAAAGATGTATGACATTATAAAATCTCTGTCTTCCCCTCAGGTGGGTGGGCCAGATTTGTGAGCTAAAGTTCACAGTGTGTGTGTATTGGTATTGATATTGTACTGGTCTTTTTGGAAGATAACTACATTTTTGTAAAGTGTGTTTGAGTACCTTTAAAAGCGCTCTTTAAATAAAATGTGTTATTATTATTATTATTATTATTATTGTGAATGATGGCGTTCCACATGAACGATTGTTTACACCGGGAATAATGTAATTTATACGTTTTTACGCAATTGCTTCAGTTTTTTGTACGGAATTACTGACAAATAATTTCACATACAGAGGAATAAATGTGATATCCGTTAAGGTGCCGAAGTGTATATGGTTTATGTAAGTTAAAGGGATTCTGAATGGTTAAAAAAAATAACAATAAACACCAAACGCGTGCGTCGGTCTCAAAAAGTTGAAGTTTTCAAAGGTTGGGAGGGCTGATTTTGGGGGACGTCTCCAGGTTCGGGGGCCCAGGCAATCGCCTAGGGCTGCCTAATTATAGAACCGCCTCTGCTCAAGTTAACACCTACTACATTACCCACAAACCCACAGCGCCACACGTTTGTTGTTGCTAAGTGTCTTTTAACAAGCACTCTCGAAATTCCACGGCTCACTGGGAGTTTGGGGGTGGTTAACGGCTTCTGCTTTTTCTTTTTATGTCGGTGAGGAGGAGGAGGAGGAGGAGGAGGAGGACAGGATGAACGCTCCGGACGCTTCGCCGCATTTCACACCGCGAGTTGAAGCTGGCAGCTGTTTAACCAGGTTTCACACCGACGAGCCGTAAACCTCAGAATGGCTATGAAATAGAAGCTATTGCACAGGAAACACACAGTTCTGCCCCTAAATTGTTTATTTCATTGTGTCTCTATAGCAATGATATTTTCCTCTTCAGTTTTTCAGGTCGAAATTACTGTAACGTAATGAGTCATTATGTTTCAGTTTGTCACTTACTCATTTAACAACGAAACTCGGGAAGTATATATATAAAACTTATTCAAATCATTCAAATAAAATTTTTAAGACTAAAAATGATCAAAATCATATTTACCATTTTGGAGTTCCATGTAGATTAATGTTGAGATACAGTGCTTCAAATGAACAAGAACTTTGCATATTTTGAATGTATAGTACTGTAATTTTTGTAGTATTTTGATCTCACCTCATTTTTATATACCTTTGCTACTTTTCAAGATTACAAAAGAAAATATCTAGGCCCTGCTGTGTGTAAGCATTCAACATGGCAAGAAATTGCACGTTCACACAAATCAGCCATGTTCAACTTCTGTTTACTTTAGTCACGCAGGACAGCTGAATAAACCCAGTGTGCAGTTGCTAATGCAAAGTGGGGCGGACTCTCTGCAGTCTCTGATCAAATTCCAGCAGGAGAGCAACTCCATCACCTCTGACTCACTGCTTGTGTCTACAGTACACTTTACAGAATTGATAAAACAGCCACCTGAAGATGATTCACCTTTAGCAACGTACTGTGCAACCTGAAAAGAATAACACCAGTTAACACCGAAATTACCTGTTAAAATGTTCCTTAATGTTGGCTAAAAACACATTTGGTCCAATTGTACTTGTAAAGGATGTTAAATAACAACTAAGCCGAATAAAATTAAACATATTGTGCTACATATCCATTTCTGTTTCCTGCAATATAACCCCAATAATTCTAGAATGGTCCAAAGTGTCCAAATAGTGCTATTCAAGTTGTTAAAAAATCCAATATAGTTAATATATAGCAATAATCTTGAGATACTCCTCATTTCTTCGTTTTTTAGAATCTAAAGCGGTTGTTGTCGTTACTTTATGGCTTCATTTTTATGTTTGTACATGCTGCAATAAACCCTTGAGCTGTGGTCTCATTTTCCGTGAGGGTTGACTTTTGCACAGCACTACATATCCTAGAATATGTTCATGTTCTACTTCTGTAAACTCATTCCTTATAAGCGTTACCATAGCTGGCCAATAAAACTTAATGAGAACATTACATGTTACACTACATATAGACCACAAATGCCAGTAAAAGCATCTCCACATGGCCAGCAGCTGAGGGTAAACTAGAATAAGTCATTTGAAAGAATCACATAACGTCCGTCAAGCGGGAAAGGATAGAAATATTTAGGACGACAAAGAACTGTATGAGTAGTTCCACGGAAAGCCACTTCTGTTTTGGTGGATTTTCTAAAGAAGCAGACTGGGAGTTGTGATGTTTACATGATTTGATAATAAATGTTTACATTTTGAAAATACGATTCCTGCCTTGACTCTTATGCCCCTGTCCCCCATTGGTGGTGTAATGGTTATGCATTGAGAGCAGAGGAAACACGAAATAGTTTAATGACCCAATTTGTGATTAGGTAATGATGACCACAAACCACCAGGTTTCCGTATACGCAGCATGTGATCCATTGGGATTGATACACTAGCACTTTTTGATGTTTTATTCTTGGGGTTTTAGTGTAGTTGCTGAATGTATTGGTATCAGCGTTATTCTCAGCTTAATTGTTTTTCTTATGCTGAAAATTCTGTAAATAAAGGATAAATACATGTACAAGAATCAGACCACAAATCCACGCCTACGGCACTGCAAGGAAGTATAAAGTTCACCAACCGTGTTTCTTAACTTCCAACCCTAAACCAACCCACACACATATTCAAACGAGATCACCGACTAGCCTGAAAGTGCGTGATATTTTGTCATCAGACTACGTTTCTAAAGGATTGGAGTTGGATATTGATCCTTTTATTCAATGAAAATACATAATAGATATACAAATATGTTAGGCATGTTAATATAATGAGATTTATGGTGCGCTGAAACTTTCTCTAAATCTTGGGCAAAGTGCACTAACAAAAATAAGCAAACTCTCATTTCAATAATGGTTTCTGAAAAGATCCAATGTCACTTTTAATGCTAGAGGTTTCTCCTTTTAAAATCTATAGGTATCTGGATTTATCTTACATCTTACAATGGACACAACTTTCATTTTCAAGTCAGGCGTTTTACAGCGGGGGGAATTTTTTGTGCTATACTAGTCGATGGAAACAAGAAGGCCAGCATTATTATATGCCCACTCTTCTGAACCGATGGCAGCGGGGAGACGGGGGGGTTAACCTCATAAATTACCGCCAACCTTTTTTCTCAACTGCCCTCTTTCTGGACCCAATCCGCTCAGGCTGACAAATGTTCGACACTGTCAACAGGCTCTTTTAACCCAGCTCATGAAATACAGCTGCTGCTACATACCAGCGATAAGCAAATGCTATGGCTACTGGACACATGTTCCAGCTCTCAAATCTGAGCTTCAGGCTGGAAGGATATTTGGTTTACAAAGCAAAAACGGGGAGTTTTCTAAATTAATGTGCTTAAATTAGGGCTGGGCAATTAATGGACAATGAGTTGTAATCTTGACCACAACGATTTTTTGATTATTTTTAAAATTCTGTTTATCATAAATCATGATATTGATTTGTCATATCGCCCAGCCCTATCTTTGGTATGCATATAATACAATGTAAATATAATAAGATTTAAGTACTTAAACATGAGACTAGGTTCACCTTCAACAACTTACAAATGAATCTATCCATCTTTTAGGCTAAGAACAAGCCTGATCTGGCTGCAGACACTCTATAGTTTGAGTGTACAGTCTGATCAAGTTTATGTTCTTTGCTTAAATGCTTCCGATTTACCAACTCAAAACAACTCGGATTCAGCAAGTTGCTCCACTGAAATGGGTTTCGAAAAAATGTTTAAAATCCAATCCATCGGTTGAGAAACTAGATGTTCTGACCAACCTCAGTGCTGCCCTCAGTTCCAACTGAATGCAGTGTATGGGCATGGTACCTTTACCAGGCTGGGACTTGACCCGATGACCTACTGAACCAAACAGTCAATTGTAGTACATTTTCGGTTCATTACCCAAACCTAATTCAGTATATTTAATTATGTACTGCATATTATATGATAACCAAGTGATTATAAAGGAGTAAAGTAAAAAAATCTGCTATCAGTGAATCTGGTTAATTGCTCAGTTCTTGTATAACTGAAAGTTTAGGGACTCTGATGAAATTAACGTATGCACAAACTTTCCTTCACTGTTCGCCACATTAGCGTTGCCACGTGAATGTCAAGGTAAGAAGGAACAGCATCTCCATTTTTCCACCACTAGAAAATTTCTAAAAAAGAAATATCCAGCTTTGTGAGTTACATCAGGCTAGTCAGAGGGACAGTTTAGGCTTTTCGGACACTGGAGGGGGGGGGCGAGCTGATGTAAGAAGTCCTCAGTCCCACCCATATGTATCGGGGCTTTATGAGAGGTGGGGACTGGCACAAGTTTCTCCAACCCAGCTCCAGCTACTGCACAATAGAGCTCTATTTAGCTTCTACACTACTGGCCCTTTAAGAGCACAATGCTGAGGGATCAAGACATTTAATATATCAAATTTTGGTGAATCTTCAGCAAAAAGTGCACTGACAAAAATGCTCATATCAATAATGGTTTCCGAAAAGATTAAATCTTTATTCTCACTTCTACTACTGGAGGTATTTCCGCTGTAAAAACTTTTTGGTATTCACTGTTCCAACGTTCACTACCTGGATCAGCTGATCCAGGGCTTGAAAACCGCACAGGATCAGACATGGGCAGCAAATATCTTAAACTATGCAGCGGACTCCAAGAACTTGTGAATTTGTGAAAATATCTTAGAAAGCATGCAGCATTCATTTTCAAGTCAAGCAACTGTGCCAAACGTCAACACAACGATGGGAGTGCATAAAAAAGCAGAAACACAAATCTACATTCTAATGCAACACCCACAGACTTCTCAACATACCAAACGCTCACAGTTGTGCATGTGTTTAGACATGAGTCTCTATTCCAATATGGGAGTAAATAAGCAGAAGAAGCTTCTCAATCACATTCAGATTTTTATCATTGTTAGTTTACTAGCCTGCGGTCTTGTCTCCATCAGGGTGGGTGTGGCGGCTCTGTTTGTGTTCGGCAGTCGTAACTGTGGTTTAATGACACACCTTTTGTGACCTCTACAAGAACAATCATGTTTTGGTTTTCAATAAAAGGAGCTGCTCTAAAATCATCAAATTGTCAGTTCTCGGTCATATAAAGAGGAACTCCTCCCAAAGGTGCTAATCTTGCACAAATAAAGAGGAACTAGACTCCCTTATATTTAATTCTACACATTATGAATAAAACTTATATGCGATCACGTCATCTCTTTTATGATGCAACATTACTAAAGTTGTTAATCAGCACTACTGTTTTATTCAGCCTTTACTCCCTTCCATTTGCTTTTAAAAAATTTCACTATGACTTAATACAACCCATGAGAAGCATCCATTAGAACATTATCATGATGGTCTGTATTAACGGCCGTAACAGTTTGTACCATTATATAAATCCATACAAAAGCTTTCAATATCATGATAAGATGAACAGATTGCTACATTTTATAGAAGGAATCATAAACACAAAATTAAATTCTAAAAATGTAATCCCATGATTTTTGGCAATTTAAAGCCTATCAACGTTGACTTTTTTTTTGTATTGTATTGAAAATGAAAGCTACTGTTGTTAAACCTCAAAACATCTGGGGTTGAGGTTAGATGTGTTTTGTAGAAGTACTTATATTGGGTAATAAATGAATAAAACACTGCTGATCATGGTCTTACAATTTTGCTACTGATATGTTTGCCTGCAACATTCCTTTTGTTCCATTTCCGTTTGTCATGGAGAAAACGCACCACAGTGCACCCCAATCAAACATGACCTCTGTATTTGACCTGTGGTGCATCTGTGGGCATCTGACGTGAGCAGTGCCCAGGGACGGTACCTTTCCCAAGGGTTCCTTTACTGCTATAGGATTTGAACTGGTGACGCTCCAATTACAGGAGCACCTCAGTAACGTTACACTAACACTCACTATAAGAACATTTCTATTAAGCTCCACATGCAAATATCCTCATATACTGAAAAACATTTTCAACATTTTCCCTATTTAATGTAAAACGTTTTATACTTTGCAAATTCTAAAAATTCTTGTAAAACTGCTTTCAGGAAACAGCCTCTAACATAAGGCCGTGATGAGACTAACAGACACCGTGAACGAAACTAATCTAAATGAAGCATTTTATTATTTACTCAAAGTCTACGGAAATGCAGGATATTGACGCGAACATTTCAAATGAATCAAACCTGTGTTTTTGGAAGCGTAAGGATTTGTTTATCTGCTCTCTGATTTTTTGGAAAATGGATGCAACTTGCAGATGGTGCATTTCCTTGCATCAGCATCTATTTAAAGCATTTCCTTTTCTGCTGAAATTTGAGAGATTTTTTTTTACCCGGCTTTGGCACAGATCGTGTACGTGTTCTTTAAGAAAACCTCTCTGCTTGCCCGGATGGGTGGAGCCGTGTACTGGTCATGGCATAGAAAACTGTTTGGGCTTGCATTTTGCTGCTCGTTCTCTATTTTCTACGCATTTTCCCTGCAATTGCGTGTGTATAGCTTTCTTTCAGTCTTGCCATCTACACACATGGACAGATACTCAAGTCTGTCATGACGTGGTCAATAAACCCTGAAGAGTTATTTTACCATCCAGATTTAATCTATTCCACACATTATAACTTTACGTGTGCAAGGCCTATTTTGCAAGGCTGTCGCTAAATCTTATCAAGTGTCCTTGTTACATTCTGAATTCTTCTGAATGAAAGCCACATTCTCTCATAACCTACCCAGAGTCTTTCAGGCTCGGTCTTATTCGTCGTATTTCAACCTGGAGCGCATGGCTTTCGACTATGACATTCTAACAGTCGAAGAAGGTGCGAAGTGCCACTGTTGACCTCATGCCCTCACTCATGCACCCAGATCTATTCTGGTCAGATTAGGTCCTGGTCAAAATGTCATCAAACCCCACAAGGACCACAACGCCCTCGTCACAAATGGCACAGTGTTGAAGGTATTTCAGCTAACCAGAGTGCTACTATTACTGACCTGCACCAGCGTTAAGTATAATCAACTTCCATATAATAACAATATCTAGTTACAACAGGCCTTCCTTCCTTGGGCTTCTCTTTTCTATAGAAATCGACCAAACTCATATTGGGTAAAACATAATAAATAGGCTCCTAATAAATAAGTTCTTATTAGTTTGCTGTATTTGCGTAAATTCCATCTGAACACTGACTTTAATTAACGTATTTTAAACGTATACTCACAGTCCTAGGAGTGACCCAAGTAGACACAGGAAAAATCCCATATATAAAGCATTAACGCCACTTGATTTAAAACTGAATATGAATATGAATATGAATATGAATATGTAAATAAAACACAGAAACATGCTAATAATAGAAATAATCCTAAAACTAATGATACTACAAATATACTACAAATACACACATCTATCAATATAACTTGAATCTTATTTGGTTTCTGAAGAAAAGCTTTTGTGCGGTGGTTATTTTCTTATCTCACATGAGACACAAGTTTTTTCATGTTTGTTTATCTGTTTGTCGTTTGTCAAGAAATTCGCGCCGCGCTGGTTTTATTAGTGTGCCGACAGAAAATGAAAACTCACTATTTCCACAGTGAGGATCGTGCCTTTCCGTGTCTTCACGTACGCCTTGGTGCTCTCCACACAGTTGGCAGCGGGGTTTGGGTCGGTTTCTGCCATGGTGCTCGCTTCTTTTGCTCAAGTTTTAGCAACAAATGTCCTGCGTGGTGTGTGTTACTGTTAATCCGAGCGTCTCTTGAGTCGTAATGAGAGGGAAAGCGAAACGCCTCCGACGTAGAAAACGCGACGGGACGCACTGGAGGCTCTCACAAGGGTTTATTAACTTCCTTCTTGGGCCACAAACGGGTGGGGCTTTTGACTTTCATATCTGTGCCCATAACTTGAGAAGGAAAATGTAACTACGGCAACTGACTCACATACAACCCCCCAAACCGAGGCCAGCGACAAGGTTTAGGTAAAGAGTCTGGAAAATCTTGCACATTTCCAGGCGTGACGCCAACTAGGTTCTCGCCGTAACCGCATCCCTCTTTACACTTCAGACTCATACGTGTGTACGTTTCGTAGATTTTTTTTTTATTCATTTATGGTTTTTGAAATATGCCTAGAAGACTGAGGAGTTTGTTGTGGCAACGCGGTGACTGGGAACCGCAGATGTGCAGAGGAAAAAACACATTCAACAAGGGCTGCGAGTCGAATCTTTAAAGAAACGATTCTTCAGTTTGAGAATCAATTCCAAAGCTTTAGTTTGACGCTGCAAGTTAGGTCACTAAATAAACTTGCAGTTTGTAGTTAATTCTCAAATTAGTTAAAGATATTTGATTTGAGATATTTCATCAAGCTATGACGAGAGGTCATTTTAAGTCTTGAGTTGAGTGTATTTTCCAAGCAGTTTTTCGTGGCCGAAATGCGCCTGAATCACCGCTGAAGATGAAGACTTTTAATTTGTGATTTATTGGAAATTATTTATTTATTGGAATTATCATTTACACCATCAACACATCAACTTGAAATCGAGAAGGAAGAAGTGACTGTCGGGAATCCTCTCTTGGAAACGACTCAGTTGCTTCAGAATTAGTGTCGACTCCAAAATGTGCAGAGAACAAACTACTGTGGACTAAACTTTTTTTAACGGCGGTAACATCTTCCGGTCCAAAACAAAACATGGATTAAAGGAGAGAGCGTTGTGTTCTTAAAATTATTTTTTTTGTATTTCATCATTACTTTAAAAATTATGTTAATGTTGAGTAGCAGTGCTCTTAGGAATGTTAAAAATATTTTAATGTGTAATAGTAAATATATTCGTGTGTAAGCATATTTAACTCGTCGTCTTTTGGCTCCCTCTTGTGGTGACTTTGCAAAACTGCATTCAACCCACAGGTTTCAGTACAACGTAAACTGTGTGTGTGTGTGTGTGTGTGTGTGTGTGTGTGTGTGTGGGGCCATGTACTTAGCACATTGTGGGGACCTTTTTGTCCCCTAAAATCACTTTTATCTGTTTTTTTGGCCTTTGTGGGGACATTTGAGAGGTCCCCATGAGGAGAAATGACTTTATAGAAAATGTGCTTGTTTTATTTGAGAAACTAAAAGAGGTAAAAGATGTGCTTTTGGTTACTGAGGTTAAGGTTAGGGTTAGGATTAGGTGTAGGTGTAAAATTATGTACTTTAGTCATTATGAGAGCATATGGAAAGTCCTCACAAAGATAGTAATACAAGACTGCGTGTGTGTGTGTGTGTGTGTTGAACTATAATAATATAACTGAACATAATTCACGTATCTCAGGTTTATTCATTCTGCAACAATTTCAATACATACGAATTATCAATAAATTAATTAATCATTTCCTCTCCGAATTCTTCTTGAGTTGGTTTAGCAGTACACAACAGATACACTGGGCATTCTAGGTCTACCAAAAAGCACCGTCACCATCACCACCACAGCCGCTCACTACTGACAATACTTTATTAGCCAGGAAGATAATACAGAGAGAAGGAGAAAGGAAGAAATACAGCAGAAAACATAAAAGAGGGACTTAAAGGCCTGCATCAGTCGTAACATCTTTATATCTACTTTCTAAACTCTCCTTCATCACCTGAGAGCCTTATTTTGGCAGCATGTCAGTAATTATTATGCATTATCCTGTCCATTATTTGAGGTACAATTTCAAACTCTCGTCCTGACGCTCCTTTTTATCTCCCTTTTTTAAACTCTGCCTACCCATGTCTGCACAATTAGACATCAAAAAGTTACACAAGAAGTTAGAATTTTAGCTTGTGAAGTAATTTAGGAAGGAATTGTTTGGGCCTGTGAAACTATTTTTCAAGGCCGAACCAAAAACGCTGACCTGTTCACATTTTGTCAGGGGATTATTGCCTTGTTCAAGCTCTGGAGGATTACAGGGCAAGAGCAGGCTTATTAGAACCTGCGAGTTTTCAAGTAACTTCCAAGATATATACTGTATAAAATTTGATCAGTTTTTCAGTTCATTTTAAAGACCCCAATGTTGCTGGTTTCTCCCTATGTTAACCTCTTCCTCTCCATCCCGTGTAGTTTTGTCTTTAATTCTTTCCATTTTATTTATTCTAATCTACAACCTTGTGTTCGTGATTCAAACTTGTAATTATTTATCTATCTATCTATTGTTTCTCAGGGTTTTTTTTTTACCAAACAAATAAAAAAACTTATTTATGGAATATAACTCTCTTGCTACAATATGGTCTTGAGAATATTGTCTTTATGGAGTAATAATCCACAGCAAAAGAGTTGCATCCAAAATGTCAATAACAATAAACAATCGGGAAGAATAGAAGACACAAAGAAATCAAATTAAGAAAACAAAAATAGGATATGCTATTGAGCTACCAGACCAAAGAGGATGAACACAGTCCTTTTGTTCTCAGTTCAGGAATGGACAATTCATGAGCATTTAACAATAAAGAGCTATTACATGTGTAACATAATAAATATTTACACAGCACAGACATATACATTCCATCATGATAAATATTCCTATAATAGATCCAGAAAGGCCTTAAACCCTTAACTAAAATATGTATTATATATTTTTTTGGTTGTGTTAAAGTCTTTCTTTATTATAATGAGATAAACCCCTGCAGTTAGAGAAAGAGTTTAATTTTGGGGCCTTATTTCCTCTTTGACCCAGCACATTTCCCACATGATATAATATTAACAGCTTTGTCCCATGTTCCCACATATGCCCTCCCCCTTCCCTCTGTTCCTCCTTCCTCATTCCTCCCCCCCTCCCTCGTTCCCTCCCTCCCTCCCTCCCTTGGACTGTACACTCTCTGTTCATTCAGCAAAACAGAGGAGTGCAAAATCAAGTTTAATAGTCAGGCTCCACACTCCCTGGTTAATTAAATGTCCTCTCTTGTGGTCTGTTGAAGAATAACAGTCACACACACACACACACACACACACAAGCAATTTAACGATTCAGAGTTCACACCATATTAAAGTATATGAAGACATACATTGAAATGTACATTAGAAAACTCACCTGTGCAGAGCTGCCATGCAAGCTCACATCTCATTGGAGAAGGAGGTTGGGCCACCCTGATCATAGCCCCCCTGGTTGTAGCCTCCCCCCTCATAACCGCCCCCTTGTTGGCCGTAGTCGGGCTGGTATCCTCCCTGGGAGCCGGCGTAAGGGTCCTGCCCATAGTCTGATGGGGAAAGATGTATGTAGTTTTATAAAGGAGGCAGAACACTTCGCTTTGCTACAACTTTAATTACACCCACCACTAACTGTAAATTACCCCATAAAGTGAACTTTCTAACTAATAATATCTACACTTACTCCTGCCTAACCCTGCTAACTACTGAATACTTAGCATATGACTTAAATGAGTCATAACTTATCATACCTCCTACACTTACCCCTAACTTTATACCCTACACCTAACCTACCCCTACATTTACCCCTAACTTTCTACCCTACACCTAACCTACCCCTACACTTACCCCTACTTATCCCATAACATACAAACATAACCTCCCTCAATACCTGCCCTAACTTTCCCAATGATGTTCCACAAATACCTCGACCACTGTCCTTTAATCATTTGTACCATTAACCGACTATAAAAATGACAAAACATAAAATCTTTTGTGGTTTCTTATTAAATAACATACACTGCTCCATACGTTCTGGCTTTTACATTTTTTGTGTAGATGCATAACATGGAACTATATGTACCATGGCAGGACTTCTAAGTAACTCCATGGTACATTTTATTTAAGGGTACATGGAAAATAATAGTGAAAAGCTGAAGGAGTGGTCTGGTGTCCTGCGCTCACCCTGGCCATAGGAGTCTGGTGCTGGTTGCTTCTCTCCCGAAGGCATATAGGTGCCGGCGAAAGCGCCGAGCCAGCCGGTCTCCTTAAAGACGAACCAGAGGTTTCCTGCCCACAGCACCAGATTGCAGAAGCCGAACGCCTGCAGGAGACACAGAGCCGAGCACCTGCTGACTCATCCAGTCTGGATTCACCTTTTGTTCTAGTTTGTTGGTTTTTTATTATTCCTTGTCATGTCATCTGCATTGGTGATACTGATGGGTCATGGCTTTAAATTATCCTTTGGACACTTTTTTAGGCTATTTGTATTTTGTCAAGTAATAGTTATTATTAATAAAGATGTTAGAATTGAAGTTCAATTATTGGTATTTTGAGTTTAAAGGTGCAATTACAGTCACTTCTTTCATCTCTGAATTCTCTCTAAAATAACAACGGCTTTTTGGAGTTTTGGTCAATGAGCCCACCGTGCCGCCACCACCAGCTGCTGTTAACTCAAGATGTTAGTTTTTAATGAGCATATTAGTACTGGAAATTGTTGAAATAGAATTATTTAGTAACTAATTAATGATTAAAGATATACACAACCGTAAGCAAAGCACTAACCACAGATGTGTTCAGGCCGGACACGACCGGATCGTGCACTTCTTTGCATCGGTTATCCGGATGATCACAAGCAGCAATCAGATCGATGACCTGGTCAGGGTCGGTGGCCTTTTTAACATCCGAGAGGCCCTTAGCCCACGCAGAGGAGCTGACCAGCCAGAAAAAGGTGAAAATAGCCGTTACCACAAAGTCCTGAAAAAGCAAAACAGTAGTTATCAGATTACACTGTGTGGACCAAACACACATCAGCATGTTTACAAGCACAATAAACATCTTGAGAAAATGCTGCACTCTGCATTTGAACATTTGCTTAATAGAAATCACTGTTTAACAAAAACCTAGCCAGAATTGCAAAACTAACTATTTCAATTTTCTAGCTTCATAAGAACGACAGGGACTTTCATCATTAGCATTTATCTGTCTAACAGGGATCGAAAACTTACAGAAAATTAGCCTAATAGCTAAATATTAGCATTTGATATCCAACTGTTAGTACATGTTAGCAAAAGTTATGTAACACCAGCAACTGATTAATAACTTTGTCTGACAAGTCAGTTTTTGCCAAAAAAAAATCTGTTTCTAAAACCCTTGACAAAGTTTCAGACTAAGCTTGAATCACTTTCATAAGAAAGACCATCAAAAATATATTAGCACTCATACAGCTGACAATGAACAAAAGCTTAGGGTAAATAGCTAAACATTAGCATTTGATTTCAGCCTGTTACTACATGTCCCATCAACCAGGAACAACTTGCCTTTATTCTTCTAATAAACACCCACTGACCACTTTCATGCTATTCAGTCACATGCGTCTATAGGATGTGAGGAAGTGAGAAGCCTGAGGAAGAGAACAACGGTACTCTAGGGAAGACGTACAGCTTGTGCACCACGATTCCCCTCCCGATACTTCTCCATGAGGAAGACGTAGATGGACAGAGCTGCCATAGAGTACAGGAAGGAGAAGACTCCGATGGTGACGAAGAACTCGGCCGAAGAAGAGTAGTCACCCACCAGGAAGTAGCGCTCCGACTCCCGGCCTTTACATGTTGGGGCGTCGAACCACACCTGATGGAGCCTGTGGAGGCAGGTTTACAATTTTCAGCATTTATCACACGCTCTTATTACATTCCCTAATGAACTGTTTGCATCTTGGGCTTTAGGGCCTGTTCCGGGGCCCAACGGTGATAGTGCTGGAGGTAGGGTTTGAACCCACAACCTCTTGGTTTATACATGAATACCCTACTGCTATGCTGCTGCTGTCGTTCTTTTGGCAATTTTTACTATTGGAGCCAATCAGCAACTGCAGCAACTTATGTTTAGCTACAAATGATCAGAAACATCATGCTCAGTGTCTTCACAGTATTTATATGTAGGCTTTCGTTCCTCATTACGTTGATGCATACTTTTAAAATCAATGGATGAATGTTCTTTTCTATAATATTCCATATGGTGTTGGTCATATTTGAACAACCAATCACAGAGGTGCTCCTCAACTGTTCCAAGTGTGTGAACAGTTAAGTTGGCGGTTGTAAAGTTTGCAACTTCTGCAGATGATCAAGGTAACGACCTCAGATCACCTTCATCAGTGGGTTGTTTCTGGTTGTTTCCACTAGGTTCTAAAAATACTTTGTGGCAATGACATAAAAATGCATTGACCTTGCAAGAAAGATGCAACCCTTAACCCCAAGTGTTTCAAAGGCTCTTTCATGGCATTGTTGGAGGTCATTGGTGGTAGAACAGTGGATGAAGCCGTAATCGATTCCAAAAGCAAGGATATCTGATCCGTAGATCTCCATTTGCCCACCAATCCAATTACTGCTAAGTTATTCTCTACCTACAGCCAGAAGGAACCAATTAAATATCAATAAATCACTAGAAAGCAAAATAATTATATCTCTGTAATAGATGTTAGGCATCTTCAACAATCCATTATGGAAATTTTATGAGCACTTGGGGGAATAACTGCACTTTCAAGAATACTTATATTGACATTATATAATTATATCTTATATTTACACTGCTTAGTGTCTGGTTGGGAAGTATTATATATATTTATATTCAACTCCCATTGCAAATTAGGTTTATTGGCAAAAACTTTCAGCTGGTTGCAATAAACAAGTCAAACAAGAACAATTTAAATAGCTTAACACAACTACTATTACAAGTCATTTCTCCACATTTAACGCAAAATGTGAAAATCAGGAAAACTATAGCATTTAATAGGGCTGGGTTCAAAAAATCGATTCACCGATCAATATCGATTCTCGTTCGGAAAATATGATATCGATTCAAAAATTTGCGGCTCGATCTTTTCCTGCGGCTATGCACTACTTCTCGCGACCGCGCAAGGAGAGCTATAAAGACGTGAGACCGGCGAAACCGAATCCAAATAGAGCCATGGCTGAAGCTGCTCCGCTCAAATCACCGTCTGGCCTAAAGGCTGATGTTTGGCAACACTTCGGTTTTAAAACAAGTTATTTTATAACCAAGCAAAACTAGTATTGACGCAAAGAAATCTCTAAATAAATCGATATCGAATTGAAATGAATCGAATCGAATCGAGAATTGAATCGGATCATGACCTTGTGAATCGGAATCGAATCGATTCAGGAAATCAGCAACGATACCCAGCCCTAGCATTTAAATAGTATAATATTATACAACCCTATAATTGAAGAGAACCCAACAAACATACATGCAGTACAATGAGACCCATAGTTACACAGCAGCTCTTAATTTTACGTTTGCCAATACGATGGAGACGTTCATAACTTTCACCACTTTGGACTGCATTACCTTTTTATTAGCAACTTTTGTAAACAGACAAAATTAGTCAAAATTTGCATGGAGCTTTGCATGGAGTTTTTATGTCACTTAAAAAAAGACTGGCATCTGTTTCCTTTTTTTGGTTCCCTAATAAGAGCAAACGGAAGTGACTTTGTTAGCAGGCCACCAGCGACGCCACACGCTAAATTAAGCATAACGATCCAGCAATAGCAGAAAGTCAATAGTAAATAATGCTGCTTCCACTGTGGCCTCATGGGAAGTTCAGGTGACGTTTCTCTCTGACCTGAACGGGTAGGCGAACTCCACCTTGATGTCAAGGTCACTCTCGGTGCGGTTCTTGCACTCCACGCTCATGCGGAAGACTCCGGAATACGAGCCGCAGGTGGAGAACGCGAATATGGCGAAAAACTTGAAGGAGAGAGAACATGAAGAGATTAAGAGATTAACATTATTTACAGTATTCGTGATTTAGCATGGTGTCTGAAGAAACTCAACAATGCACAGAAGTGTGTACATACGGTGTGTGAGTGTTTATGTGTGTAACACAACTGGCAGTCAAGTGCAACGATTCACCATCTGCCATATCTTCATCCGTCTCAGTTTTCGGTCAATCAGAGCTCCCCAATTAGACCGTCCCCGTTTGTGTTAAGCCAATCAAAAACCCTTGGCACGGTACCCCCCACTGCACTCTTGGATCGCCATGGATACCCACCCTCCCACTATCATCATCATCATCATCAACATCATATGTTATTACTATGCAATTATTTTATCATAACTTTCATGGAGTCCCTGCATAAAACTAATATTGCATTGCCTTTTTCTCTCTCACAGTGATTCACGCACGTGCCTGCCCTCCTACAGCACTCACACAAACACACACACACACAGATTAGTCGGCCAGACTATTTATACCGCCACCTCCCTCCTTCCCCGCAGGCAGATCCGATTGAATGGAAAATCCGCCTATTAAACTTTCTGAGGTGCTTCACCATCTGTCACTGAACACACTGCGTTGACGTACTGCGTTGACGTACACACGCACACACACACACACACACAGAGTAGGCACACACACTGTATGACTCACAAAAGCAACCAGGAATTCACGTCCTAAACTAACACACAGACGCGGAAGAGAAGGCGTTTCTTAATTGTGTTTGTCTCTCATTAAGCCTAACTAGCTGAGCATAATTAAAAAACACCTTATTAAGGCCTTAACGTGATTTAATTGTGGGACTGGAGTGTGTGAACGTGAGTGGGCGAATGAGTCGGATGGGTGGGGACACGCTGAGGAGAGAAAAGAAGGATGGAGACAAACAACCTGGAACAAATCCATAAAAGCTGAACATTAATCCAATCAAAAATTATTGGATTATACCATTTAAATTGATTTAGAATTTACCATACTTCCTGTACATAGCATAGTATATTTCCCAAATATAGTAGAACCATAAATACACCAAATATCCAACACAATACCATCCGCCCTGGCAGGGAAAAAAAATATTATTTCACGTTTTGCTGCAGCAATAGTCCTTCTGACTTAAAATAGAAGCTGATACAATATTCATAGAGTGACAGGTCAGCTGGAGATGCTGCAGGCCATGTGGTCAGCCTAAAACAAGCCAAATCTGCTTTATCAACTATAACCTTGCCCCTAATTTTAGCATCTAGCTGTTAAAATATGGCCTAATGGGTTCGTCCGGGACACACTGTGACACTTGACAGCGAGCTGAGCACTAGGCTAATAACAAGGTCCAACCAGCCAATTGTCAATACTGCAACAACACAAATGTTATGCTGGTGTCCCCGTGTCACGGCACAAGGCCCAACGGAAAGTCTACGAGAAGAGCATTGGATAAAAACGTGCAAAAATTTGGAATATTTGTAACATAATTACAGCAATAATAATAATAATAAAGTTAGGAACCTCTCGTTCCCACATTGAGACGATAATATCTTGTATAAAAGATAACTATAGATGAAGAGGAAAAAACAACAGATGGGCTGCAGCGATGAAAAGATAAGCGAGGGGTGCATAGACGCGGCAACGCTAGGTGTGATGGTTTCTATAGAAACAGGATAAGCATTCACACCTCCAAATTTGTTTGTTCCTTGTAAACCATCAGATCATATCAGATTTCCATATTCAGCATTCACATATTTTGTTGCAGTTCTCCAGAAGAGACCACTTTAGACGCTAGAGTAAATCTCCCTGCTGCAATAATACATCCAAACTGGAATTAAGCTCCACACACACACACATTTGTTTGCGTGTGGGTTGTGTGTTTGTGTGTGTGTGCACATGTGCATGAGCATTGCAGTCTGCATTATCCTCAATGTCTTCTTGTTTCTTTAAAGGGCCCGTACATTTTGCGATCTTAATCAAACACTTTGCTTGCGACATCTATTCCTTGGCAAACGTCTGTTGTTTTTGCATGCACTAGGAGCCTAAAAAAAAATCTAATATATCATAACGAGTCATAAATAATAGCGTATGGAAGCCCGTTCCCGCCAGTGTGGTAAAAAAAAAAAAAGAATTTAAGTCGAAATTTTGGCTTAATATCTCAAAGTTTCTCTTTAGTTATTTCAAAATAATGACTTGAGATACTCTGTCGTTATTTTTGAGATAATAAGTCATTATTTTGAGATATTAAGTTGTTATATTGAGTCATTATTATAAGCCATATTATTTTTTTACCACGCTGGCAGAAACGTGCTTCCATAATATCGTGATGAGGCAAATTGGGGTACTATATGTACGTAATATGCAAATCCATGTCCTCGTTTATGCAAGCTAAACAGATTAAGCTTCCAAATGTTCTTTCAAAATACTCAGTTCTGCTTCTGCTGGGTTTATAGATGTGGGCATTAAACACATGAAGTAGCTCCACCCACTTCCACCAGCTTTGGTGCAGCAGCCTCGGCTTGGACATGATAAACAGGAAGTGACGCACACATAGGCAGCCCACTTGAAAACGTCACATCAAGACATATTACTACTTGCACATATTGCGTCTGCTTTTCTCAAATTCTTTTTACATAACAGCACATCTGTTTGACACCTTGTGCATTTTTAGGATCCTTATAACAGGTTTTATTTTTTAAAAGTATAAACAAATTTAAAATACCAGTAGATTTTCCCAGACCCAAGTTTCAACCCAAGTTTCTTAAGATTGATAGACCCACCCGCCTATTATCATACACTGTGTCTCTATCTACTTCTAATTCTGGTTCTAGTTTAAAGTTATATTTAATACTCCATTCCTAGTTTAAAATGTATATTTTGTATTCTAAATATATATTGTTTTTTCCATGTGCCCTATTTGTTATTTGTCGCCTGCTTCTCGTTGCATTGTAAAAACCGGAGCCACGTCGTCTCGTCTCTCTGTATATCTGTACAGTATATAGCAGAGATGACAATAAAGTTTACTTTGACTGACTAGAACACACACTGTGCATCCTTCAAACACACACACACACACTTTGCTATCTTTGTGAGGTTGACACCCATTAACGACTAAACAAGACTAACCCTAATCTTAACCTCAGTAACCAAAAAGCACATCTTTTTCAACCTTTCAGTTTCTCAATTAAATGCTGAGCATTTTCTATAAAATCATTTTTCCTTACACGGACCACATATAAAAATGTGCTCAAAGATCAGAGAAACATCAAAATTCTGTCTTTCTATCTTTTAGGGGACAATCAGTTTCTCACAAATGACCCCTGAGATGAATTCAATTCTTGCAAACCACCGACATTCATATGACCTTCTAAGCCAGCATGCTAAATATAGACCGGATCTGCACCAATAATGGTCAACAGTTTTATCACTAAGCAAAGAAACGGATGAATGAATGAATGAATGAATGAATGAATGAATGAATGAATGAGAGGAAGGAAAAGCGGAAGGATTAAAACAGACATGGGATTCTATTAGATCCATCTTCCTCAAACAGTCTGAGCCACTACTCACTTACTGGTACAGTCTGTAAAAGCTGCTGTACTTAGTGTGACTTCTGTCTCTCTGCACAAAGGATTCTCTCTATTTCTCGCTCTCTCTCTCTTTGAGCTATTCTCTTATTACTGGCCTTCTGAAGGCTCTGCTATACACACCGATCTTCACGGCGTTCCCCCGACATGTCCGGGTGATGTTTTGTGACGGCCCTCGCACGCTGTGCTGTCTAGTCAGCAAAGGAGAAAGAGGACGGCTGCAGAACGTTATGCGAAGCGACACCAAGCCTCTCCGCCCAAACCTTTTGTGACAGGCCGGAGGACAGTTCGTGCAACGTTACACTCTTGTTATGTCTGGATTGTGTTTTTCAAAATAACAACACGTGAATGTTGAAATTAGATTGCAGCATCCTGACAAATGAATGAATGTTCCTAGATGTTCGAAGACAAAATTTTTAAGATGAAATTTGATCTTAAAACCAACTTACTCATTCACCAATCTTTTCTTCTTTTCCTTCCTTAAGAATGAATCTCAAATAACACAACATTGGTGCATGTCAGAATCTTGCAAACTGCATAAGTGGGTTTTAAGAAGAAGTTTCTTCTTTAGGTCCAATGTTTCTTCTCATCAACCAGCACCAATGTACAGCCCCACCCAGATGATGTTCCAGCAGTTGTTCTGCACCAAAACTTTCATCACACATTAACTAAAGTTATCAAGAGGCAGAAAAGACTTTACTAATCATAGTTGGAGATGATTACTAGGCCAGTCTTGAAAGGGTTCATAGTGGATTCATTTTAGAAAGATGCCCAGACCCTTCACGAGCTCAGAGAGTCCGGACCTTGCTTTTACATCTGATTTGAAAACGAGTACTGGAGCACTGGGATCCATACAGGCTCCTGGATGGTGCCCTCTGTTGGTCAACACTTTTATCCACAGCAATCAGCTCTCCCATTTTCCCAGTTCATCTCCTCTCCAAGTAAAGGCCAGAAGCAAACCTGCTTAGCTTCAGATGGATGGCCAAGTTTGAATTATGTACGATTATTTAGACCTAGCAGTTAGCAATTTGTGAGGATCTGATTATACACTAAAAGTTGTAAAGCCTAAGATTAGTCATATTTTTGTATGTATATGAGGACATTTTGACATTTTTTTTTAATTCTTGCATTTCTGCTTCATAAAATAAGAGAGTCTTAAGTTTGTTTTTAGTTGCTGGGGTTAAAGTTGGGATTCAGGTAAGGTGTAGCTGTGGCTCAGTGGAAGTACCTCACAAGGATAGCAAGGTGTGTGTGTGTGTGTGTGTGTGTTACTCTTCAAAACTCAGCATTTGTTTCTAAGTCTTAGCTCTCCTTTTCCACCTTTCATTATATACAGATCTATGAACAGTAATCCAATCCTGTTCTGTCAAGCATAATGCAAACAGCAAATTATTCACTCACCCATTGTAGAATTTTGATGAATCCTAGTGGCTGTTTGACGACAGTGAACTGCCCAGTGGCAACCAGCTGTGGAAGCACATGCAAAATATTACATGCCATTACACACACATATATAAACACACATCTGTCAGTTATTATATCCTATACACAAAGCCAAGATCATATCCAAGACACATGTAATGAAGCCACACACACCCACAGGACAATGACGGATTGTTCTCAGAGGTATCCGTCCTATTTTCATGCTTCCTTCAGTGATTTATGATGCTGAAATCTGCCTCATCATGCAGTCCGCTCCGACCTCCTCACCTTTACCACCACCATTAGAGGAACAGCACACACGTTGCCAGCGTTGGAATTAGACAAAGCTGATTATCTGAGCATTTCTAAAGTGCAGCCACCACCGTTTGCAGGCTAGAGCCATATAAACTCTTATAAACGTGACCAGTAGAGGTGCAGCAGGCACAGGGCCAATGCCCGCTGTCCATGAATGCGGCACTAAAGGAAGCTTGTGGCTGTGGTGCCAGTCCCCAGGGGTGGGGGTGCAAAAACCCTCCGCTTTCTGCTCCTAAAGTCAAAAACCTTGCTTCCAATGCAGCAATTAAAGCATCTCAAAGTTTGGGGGGATGCAAATTAGACCGATGGTGGGCAAATCCACCTAAAATTACATCATTTTAATTAGGCTACAGTAGAAACGGACCAGAATGCATCGGACAAATGGTCCTGAGAAAACTGATCTCAGTACAGCTCTTCATGTAAACAACAGCTCGGATTAGATTCTTTTTTAAACAAGCAATTTAATGACCTTTAGGATAAATGTACAGATATGAGACGAAGCACTAGTTATTTGAACACACGAATACGTAGATAAATCAGATGCATGCAAATATCAGTTTATGTATTAATCACCAAATCAATGCACCACAATTTCACCACCCTTACTATATAAATATTTGCATGCGTTCTTTGCTGTGTATTAATTTTTTTCCTGTATTATCTCCCCTGAATTATTCAAATCTGACCGCAGGAAAGCGGAGTGTTGTGGCATTTATTTCTGTCGTTGTCCGCAAACGCATTAAAATGACCTTCGCTCGTCCAGCCGCGGGCATCTTTATCATTCAAACCGCATTTTTCCTCTCTTTTTCCACGCAAGGCGTTTGCCCGAAATGCTGCGCGCAAATGTGATTTATAAAAGGGAAAAGGTGGAATTGAGAGCCCTACCTGGTTGACAGTATCCATCTTAGGAGCCTCTTCAGTGCTAAGAGGATTAGAGGAGCGGGGGGAGGACGGAGCCGCATCCGGAACAGCGGCGGGGAGGAGGGGGAGGAGGAGGAGGACAGAACAGCCGCTAGGGGGCGACAGAAGCGCGGGTTATTATTTACACACAGTCGCCATGTTGGTCCTGACGGAGCTCCTCAGCTCATACAGCGTTATTCAACATTGACAGAAAAATATCGATAATATATACAACTAGTAGTTGGATGAGATAACTACGACGGCGTGTTAGGGTCATTGTGGATTTCAAACTTCAGAAAAAATAATTCAGAAATTACGAGATTTAAGTTGAAGATTTACGAGAAGAAAAAGTCGGATATTCTCTGAGATTACAGTGGCTAATTTATGAGAAAGAACACTGACAAATGTGTGAGAAAAACGTCATATAGCCTGTTTGCTCACAAAAAAAATCACAAATTTGCGAGAAAAAGTCAAATATTCTCCACGATCACAAAGTCGCAAATTTGCAAGAGAGTCAGATATTCTCCAAGATCACAAAGTTGCAAATTTGCGAGAAGAAATTCATCCTTAGCTCATTTAAAAATCAATCAATCAATCAGTCAATCTGAAATGGACCTAATATGCCGTCATAGATAACCGATTGTACACCTGAAATTTATATAAAAGGAAACATTTAATCTTTACAGAAAAAAAGGAGCTTTAAAATGCAAATTACAGTATGCGACCCTTAAAGAGTCTAATCCTTTTGAAATAACCTTTAACAATTTTCTCACCCTAAGTTCCTTTCTAGAAAAAAAATACACAGCATTATACTGAACATTATAGCATTTAACAGACTGACCACCACTTCCTAACTACGGTCACAGTCTCCCTGAAGCAACTTTTGCAGGGACAATGTGGTAATTCTGGAGATTCAAACCCACACCTTCTTGGTTCAGAAGTGAGCATCCTACTTCTAGACCACCACTTTATAATGACTTTAAAAAACATCTGGAATTATTTGGCTGATTTTGCATTATGAATATAAACTATTATAAAAAAGCATTAACAACAATAATACAGGTGAAAAAAATTACTTTTTATTCTGAAGGCTTCTTTCAAGTCATGAATATTTAAACCATGAATATTTCGTTTCAGCGCTTCAAAGACAAAAGTGAGGCGTGCTGTGAAGTGATTTTTAATGGAAAAATTAGGTAGTTTAATATATAGTAGTACAGTAGTGTACTATGACACCATTGTATTAATGTAATACTCTTATTCTTTCCTGTTTTGTATTTGCTGAACATACATTAAATATGTATACTCTATATACAATCAAACAACAACCCATGTATGTAAGGGAGCGTATATCTGCAAACAAATGAGAAAAAAATCCATTACTTCACACGCCAAATCCTGCAGTACCAGCAGTCACGACAAGAGAGCTAGTATAAATAACACAGGGCATTCTAAGGTTCCACATGGCTTAAATAAGAGAAGATATTTGTAAGCAATATTTATATTAAGGATAAGCTATTAAGGAATACAAATGTAGCTGATTTCCCTATATAGTCTTAATCTTTGTTTAATGGTGAGTGATTACAGATGCTGAAAGATTATCAGTGCTGTATACAAAGAACACTAGTGGGTGGCAGGATACTTGGCTATGGATCCAGAGGCTGTAGGTTTAAATACAGCTCTCTATAACTAGCAGAACTACCACAATTGAAGCCCTGAGCAAGACCCTTAAGCCCTAAGTAAGAGTTGTTTGCTAAATGCTGGGAATGTGAACACTGAACCAACCAGAATATGGCCTTTGCAATAAGCTGACATGAACAGATGCCAGAAATACATGCAGTATGTGAGAAAGAGTCCAGCGTTGCATTTAGGACTCAGGGAACAATATCTTGTTATTTTGCATTAAGTAGACCCTTTACATGTAAATCAAAATGATCAGGAATCTCATTAGACACGAAATGAAATCAGAACCTTCAGTGAATAGGTAAGTACATCAAAAGCAGTATTTTTACAAACATGTTAGATAAATTGCAGGTTGTTGGAACATAATCCTGTATGGCTGTATTGTGTTTACTGATAAACTGTTGAAAATCTATCGATACTACATTCCCTCCTGGCACACCATCTTAACTTATGTAAGCTGACCATCTTTACACAATCAGTATTGGAAACCATCATAAGACATTAAAATCTAAGCTAGTCTGTTCAAAAAGGGACTAAATATTCAAGAAGGGAAATTAGAATTCCCATATCCATAGTCAATTGGTTTCAGCTTTTCAGAACGTAGTTCCAAAAAAAGAAACCAGCAGCAGCTTATTTAGGGCAACACCTGAGTTTAAAACTGGAGAATTATCCAAGGATCTGGGAAAAACACAAATGAGTCTGTATTTACCCTCTCTCATACAAGCTTTTTCGTCTAACTCTCTTATTGTTTTCCCTTCACTCCACATTTAGTCTTCTTTTTCTCACGCTCTCCAAAAATGTAAACGTTCAGTATGAAATCACACAGTTCATCTCATCAGACAGATCCTCTTCACACCGTCCCACGGGCTGTGTCGCAGATGCCCCTCGGATCAGCAGGTCCGTTGCCGCCGTCTCCATCTCGTCCAGGGTCATGTGACAGGCGTCAGCGATCTCTCGTTTAGCAAAGTCTACAAATTTTGGATCTTTAGCATAGAGACCCAAGCCCTCGGAGATCAGGATCTGAGGTGAGATTGTGAAAAGACAACAGTTGAGGCAAAAAAATTGAGCATCGCAAAAGTCGTGAGCTGTATGTGAAAGTGTACTAACCGACTCGACTAGACTGTCTGCGCTGCCTTTTTCCACGAAGCTTGGGCTATGCTGGGACGGAACCCTTAGGCTGGTGTAGGCCCGCTGGCCCTGGTGCCACCCCGATCGGGCCGAGGCTGGCAGGCTGGCGCTGGCGTTGGGGTCACCCCACACGGCCTGAGGGCCTCCAGCTTCATCTACCAGGATGAGGGGTGCGTAGAGCAGACGGCCTTTCCGTGCCTGGCTGTTGGCCCATGGCGCAGATGAGGTTGAAGAAATGCTGCTACGCCGCGAGTCGTAGCTGTTTTGCGTCTGCTTAGTGAAAAAAAGAGAAAATGTTCATTTATAATTCCAACTTTTAATCCAATTCATGTAATCATAGACAGCCAGAACAAAATATGAAAAAACTTTTTTATGGATTATATAAATAATTTGGATGATCAACAGCTTTTCCTAGCACCTTTCCATTCTGTCCTGTAAAAGTTCAGTAGCAAAAATCACCATCACATTGACACAGTGTAATCGAAACATGGTGGTGTTCTGGTTTTAGATTTGGCAAATAAAAGAATCCAGATGATGATATCAATTTAGCAGTATGAGTATCTTAGGATCTTTAGGATTTTATAATTATAAAAGTGATATGATATGAGTGGAAGTGACAAATAAAGAAGTTTTTGAATCAGAACTATTAATAAAACTAGAAAGATCTGATGATGATGATGATGATGATGGTGATCATCATCATGATGATGATGATAAAGTCTTACCTGCGCTTGTGTTCTGCATGGAGGTGAGTTCTGGTGGTAAACTCCAGGAATGGGGATGTCATCGATGCTGTCCTGTCTCCTCAAACACTGGATTGTAAAATTGGGCTTCCGGCCTATCAGAGGTTGGAGAGAGGGTTCAACAAAAACGATCTGTGACTAAAATGTGGCTAAAACTAACAAAAACAGAGACTTAATTAGTCAGTGTCAGTGTAGTCAACTGCTGACACTGGGCCTGCAATTCAAATGTGGAGAAAGAGACTCGATCACCTAAAGGTGTGGGAGGAAGGAGGCGTCGTCCAGCTGCGTAGCCTTTACCGTTCTGACCATTACCGTTGTAGCTGTTAGCACTGTAGCCGCTAACACTGTACCCGTTGCTGGAGTAACCGTTGCCGGAGTAACTGTTGCTGTGATACGAGTTGTCATGGTAGGCGTTGGTAGGATAATTGCCGCCACTATAGCCGTTCGCGCTATGGCTGGTTGCTTGGAAACCGTTGCCGTTGCCGTTAACGGTAGCGGGCTGTGCCGGGGCCGGGGCCACGCCCACGCTGGCAGCAGGCGGGACTGGAGAGGGCGGGGTCGGCTGAGGGGGCGGGGCTTCGGGATAAATCGGTCTGTGGAACAAAACGTTCCGACAAAGTCTTTTAAAAACGTGAAGATTCTCATTGAAATAAAAATGCAAAATACAGTTTTTAAACTTTACCGTCTCAGATTACTACGACGGGCCATTAGGGCCGTTTCAGATTTGTTTTGGGGCTGAGGAAGGGGGAGTAAAATTCCGAGAGAAAACTCAGAAATTCGCAATCTCGGTGAATATCTGACTTTTATTCCGTTTATTCTCATAAATTAGCCACTTTAATCTCAGAGAATATTCGACTTTTTTTTTTCTAATCTACGACCTAATAAATCTACGACTTTCATCTCGGAATTTCAGAGTTTTTTCTCGCCATTTTACCCCATCATTGTTTTTCCTTTTAATCTAAAATCGCCCAATACGACGACGTAATTACCGATAATGAGAACAATATCTCCACCACGTAATGAAATAGACGATTTACACAACTGTGTAATTGTCGATAACTTTTGTAGCCATTTGTAAATATATTTCACTCTTGCACCTTAAACATGTAGCTGCAATGCTTTCCAAAACCCCCAAAGTGAGCGGTGCAAAGCTTATGGCTGACGATGCGATCGACGCATTCTTTCAACTTGTAATATCAAAAAAAACCAAACATAAACCAACATGTTATTGTTCATTGTTTTTAACGATGTCATGTATCGTTAAACGAAAATGTATGTGGTAACTTGTCGTTTCACATAGTATTGCAGCGGGCAATAGATGTAACTGAATGTAACAGTGAAAAAAAATCGAAAATTGGTCAACATTTGCCATAGTTATGGGCACAGAAGTCCCCTTTTGAGTGTATGACTGGTTATGAGAGAGAATAAGAATTTTCCTGTGTGGTCACACATACACACACACAAAGAAGTAATTCAATAGTAATTTCAGCTTCAAGGACATGAATCTGGCAAAATAACTGAATCTCTTAGGACGTTCTATTTCTGTCTCAAAGTTCAGACTCTGGACTGTATTCCTCTCACTGGGTTTCATTGTGCTAATGTTCTGCATTGCTGAAAGCCATCAGATAAACACAACAATGTTAACAATATCCTACTGTTCGTAAAACAGGAACTTTTTAGGGAATGCGTTCCTCTCGTTCCCAAACCATTCTTTTTGGGTTTCTGCTAAATCTCCTCACCTATCATGTGACACGGTGCTTGCCGTCTCCTCCTTGCTGATGGGGGTCTGTTTTGGAACGTTCACCTCTCCTCCTCCTCCTCCTCCTCCTCCACCACCACCAACTGTACCTCCTCCTCCTGTACCTACTCCTCCACCTGCTCCTTCTCCTCCTCCACCATCACCATCTCTGCCCTGCACCACTGCATCTGGAGGAGGTGGAAACTCTGCACTGGGTGGCCTGAAGTTCAAAAAGTCAAAATAAGGTAAAGAATTGAGATGTGTAAGTAGGAAACTGAGCCAAAAAGAGTTGAAGGGTTACTTGAAATTTCCAAAAATGTTATTCACTGTTTTAAAAAGGGTACATCAGCATCGTAAAGGAATCTCACTATAACCTTTGCATATTTTTGCATACACATGCTTAGAAATGAACTAGGTTTTTGGAGATCTACTTCCTAACTGCTTCCCCGAGCAAGCAGAATACAAATTTGTTGAAAGCCTAAGTTTCCGACTCCTCTGAGCTCTTTCAGCCCTATTCCCCCTTCTAAACAGCACAACTAGCATTTCTAGTGCAAGCAGCGCAATGCTTTGTTTCTAACCGTTATGGTGATATGAATAAAGCTGTTGACTGCTTGTTAGACCATTTAGCTGAACGTGGCAGTCTGGCAGCTGGCTTTGCCTCAATAAGATCTTAAAGCTGTAATATGATGGTGTGTCTGAGAGTCGGAAGGTGTTCAGATGCCTCACATGCTGTGCACTTCCAGATGTCACGCAATACCACCATTCGCCGCCCCCATCTGGAAATCATGTGGCAACCACTGTTACCTAGCGATTCAGCTCTCAGGCAAAAATCACAGCTTTAAAGAAATATCTCGCCCCGGAATGCTAACATCACCGACAACCAACAAAAGCAGGCGGGAACCAGCAACTTCATCCTGATTCACTCACTCGATTACCACCACACCCTGTTAGTTACTAGTGAAGATTAGCATTTTTGGGCAAGATATTAAAGTTCTTTGTTGCTTAGAAGCAATTGAAGCCAATGAGAATTAGCAGTGCCTAGTTTGGAACCAGTGTTGGGGAAGCTACTTTTAAACAGTAGCTTTTCAGGCTACAAAACTTTTTATTTTTATTTTTTTTTAAAGTTAGCTACTGTTTTAAAATCTTCAGATGATTTTACTGTCAAATCACAAGGTTTCAGAGACCTTATGGATGTAGAGAGTGTTTTGTGTTTGGATTGCATAAGTTACACTCAAATGTCCATCCTATGTTTTGTCTAAATTTCCATGCTTGCGGATTCTTGCGTCCATCTTCGCCAAGTTGGACTCCATCTTCCAACTCCTTTGCGCAGCTGCCGAGAGCGTGCTGTGATGCGGTGAGCATGCTTCTTGTGGATCTGGTAGCCTATCAGATGCCAATTCAACACCAATTAAAATAGAGATGTCTTTCCCCCTTTTGTAATGATGTAACAAAATATAGTTAATTACTTTTAAAGGTACAGATTATAAAAGTAGCTTCACTACTGATAAGTAAATAAAATAAGTAGTTAAGTTAGTAGCTTCGCTCCTCCCCAACACTGTTTGGAAGACTAGGATCACTAATTCGCTCCGTTTCACTCGTCCGTCCTTTTCTTACTGTGCTTGCCTTGAGCTTTTATTTAGAGCCCACAGTGAGTTGAGTTTGTAGTGACTGACGGCCCACCTCCTGGGCAGGGGAGAGAGCCTGTTCGGCTGCTCCATCACCACCTCAATATCCGAGAAGGCCGAGGGCGGCCGGAAGTCGTCCAGGGCCTCCTCCAGCATCAGAGATCCGCTGGGCATTCTGGGAAGCGGCTCCATGCTCACCGACACCACCTCGTCCAGGTGCGGGGGCAGCGGTGTGCCGCCTGGCGTAGACATGGACGGGGTCGGCGGCGCGTCGCTGAAGGCGCTCTCGCTCTGTTGTTGACGGGGGAGAAAGGGAGAAATCTTGATTTGTCATACCTCACCTCATAACTATTAAAGCTGGGATGTTTATAAGGAGAAAATAAACAAAATACTGTATATCATCCGTAACAATGTTATGGATGATCTGTGTATTTTTCCCAATTTTGGTCTTATTCAATCCCCAAAAAAGATACGATTTGAAGAACCGTTACACCCCTCAGTTTAATGTTCATCAAATACACATGCCAAAAATTTCTCATATAAGAAGTTATTTATACAAATTTCTCATATAAATCTATAATTATAAAAGACGCAATAGAACAGGATCCTAAATTGGTATTACGACAGAAAAAAGAATGTACAAAAATAAATTTTAAATCTTTTATAAACAAGTTATTAATAATCGCTTTTTCATCTCACCCTAAAAAACTCCTCTTCCTCTGTCATCTCTCCATCGTACCCCTCCTCGTGCCCCTCCTCCATGGCCATGGCCAGTCGCATCTCTGGGGCCAGATCCTGCAGCGTCCGCAATCCAGCCTGGACCAGGGGCAGAGTGGGGTTAGCAGGAACGCATCTGAAATGGCTCTTTAGTCCCTAAGTAGTGCGCTATATGTTAAATAGGGAGCCATTATCTCCTTCCAAGTAAGGCCACAGGTGAAATGAGACATTAGAAACTTCTTTCTTCCTCTTAAGATGTCGGTTTTTAAAAAGAAAATCTTAAAAATCTCTCCTTCTTTTTTTTTTTTTTAATTTATATTTTTTATTGGTATGACATCAATTAAAATTTTACATAGAGTACATTCTTTATACATCATATATATTTGTTATTATTTGTTCTTACATATTTCGTACACATTTCCATTGATTTACTACATGCGAAAAGAGGAAAAAAAACAAAACAAAACAGGAGTAACACAGGGAAGATAAAACTATGTACACGTTGGGAGAGATCAGTTTAAGAAGTGAGCTAGTTTCAGAAAATAAAATCCGGCCTGTGAATCTCTCCTTCTTGCTAACACGGTTGTTGATTCTCTGTTGAGAAATCGAATTGAGCGTATACCCATTATTAACATTAGCAAACTATTCTCTTATTAGAAATATGCCCGATTACAGACAATAATAAATACACAATGTATGGGAAAACATACCTGAAGAGATGCCGACTTGTCCTTCCCCTTCTTCTTCTTCTCTTTCTCCTTCCTTTTACGGTATTTCTTGAAATAATCCTGGATGAGAAAACTGGCGTAGAACTTTCCAGCGGTCACCTCTTCACCTAGAAAACAAATCATGAAAAATAGGTTTGAATGCTTTCAAAATAAGGTGGTGGTACAGAAGTGACGGATGGTGGGTAATGTAGGTTGGCACCTGTAGGGGGAGGCAAGACCTCGTCTAAGAGTTTGGGTTTGGTTCGCTTCCAAATCTTTTTGATAATGACTCTGAGCTCTTCGTTCTCTTGGTCAATTGGACCTGAGGGAAATTAGAAAATACATTTAAGCAGGAAAAACTAATGAAGTGGCTACAAAACAAAATCTGGTTTTATACTAAAGTGCCCAGAAAAAGGAGTGTAATATGACTGCACACCTTCCGTTTTAATCTTGAGCGAATGCCTGACAAGGGCAAACAAGGTGGCGTTGAAGGACACGGTGCCGTCAGGGTGGAGCGGCACGTTCATAGCAACCAGCCTCTGTGGAATTATGGGTGAGAGAAAGAGAGAGAGATTTTCTAATAGGATTGCTGAGGTTAGAGGAGGACAGACGTGCCGCACCGAGAGTTAAATACAGTTGACAGAGTGGGAATGTCAGTGGCTTGTTCAGCGCCTCAGACCCGTCCAGCACTGGACAGCAAGTTGGGAACTGCAGTAGTTCAGTTCGCTCACTTTTATTACGACACCTTATTATTAGTAATAAGGCTTATTTCACACTACACATCCCAAAAAAACAGGAACTACCCGGCACCAAGACTCTCCAGAACCAGGGGTACGCTGGGTGCTGGTTCTGATTCTTTTACGACTGACAGAAACAACAGGAACAAGTAAGAAATGACGTCATTCATGGGTGACGCAAAATGATGTCATCAAAGTGTGTGGTGTGTTAATGTTAACGTTGTACCTTCTACAAATCAGACGATTAGTTGATCAGAACTGCTGTAATGATCTGCTGTAAACTTCTTGAGCAATCAGCTTCTTTGTGGTGCTGTGTGGTGTAACACAATGTGGGAGATAGTATAGAGGTGCTGGTCCCAGTTCCAGTTACGGTTCAGTGGCGGTGTGAAAGTCCGCTATGATAACAAAAATGTAATCTTTTTCATATAATACAGTTTAGATTTTACCCTGCAGGCCACCCGATGAGGGCAGAGTTTGCCGAATCCCAGTGGAGGTTGAATTCTGCGCAGCATGGTCACCACTTCCAGGTGCTTAATTCTTCCTCTGTAGGCAAATACACAAACATAACTTAACTACAAAAAAAACATGATGTGCAAACGGAGTGTTTAAAAAACGTGTGGCTTCTCTCACGTGGCTTCCGGGTCGTAATCTGACCAGACTCTCTTAAACTCGTCCAGATGGTGAGTCCCCAGCACCGTCCAGTCTCTGGTCAAATACTCAAAGTTGTCCATGATGACGGCAATGAACAAGTTGATGATCTGGAAGGGGAAAGGTGGTTACGTACCTGTTAATTATCTGTTTATATTCATTCATTCCTTTACTGTTTGACTATGTGAATCCTTCTGGACTTTTTAATTGCTATTAAAACAGTATTTTACATAGATTTTATCCTTTTCTTCCCAATCTGCATGTTCTCTATGACAGCTAGATGTCTTCAGTTCCTTATCTTAAATGGTATAAGCCCATAAGACATAAATATCGTGAACAATCCAAGACACCTTAAGAGGTTTGGAACAATAATTTTCTAATGTCCCACTTATATAAACACAGTTATGTAAGCCGATACCATGCCCTAATCCTCTTTGGGGGGGAATAAACAGTTTTATAAAACAAGTTGCACATGCCTCAGCCATCCATAGAGTTCCAAATGTAGTACAGTGGTGCCATGACTTACGAGTTTAATTCGTTCCGTGACGGAGCTCATAACTCAAATTACTCGTATGTCAAATCAATTTTCCCCACTGAAATGAACTGAACTGCCATTAATCCATTCCGCACCCCCCAAAAAACACCGCATTTTTTTTTGTTACAGGTTTTTAAATAAGAAAAATGTGCTTATAAATAACGAATATTGTATAAAAACACAATACATTAGAATGTACTGCAATAAACTGGTTTTATTAAGTATAATGTACAGCATTTGCCTTGGAGAGCAGACGACTTTAAGATGCTGATCAAGGTGGAGGAGAAAGACTGAACTGAATAACTGAATCTTATTGGCTGATTTTTGCCCGTTTCGCCACGCTTTCCTCCCTTTCATCTGCAGGCGTTTTCGATAAAAACCTGTCCAATGTGGTCTGTTTCATCCTCCCTTTCAGCATGTTTCTGAAATGAGTTAGGCAAGTGTCATTAAATAGCGCCGTCGCACGCCCAGCTGGCTGGTAACCCGAATTTTAGCTCTCAACTCAAAGCAAAAAAACGGCCGAGAGACGACTCGTATCTCGAAAAGCTCGTTAGTTGGGACACTCATAAGTCCTTTCTCTTTCTCTCTTATTTACCAGGAAGGCACAGAGGGCGAAGAAGCTGATGAAGTACAGGTAGGCCAGGTTGCTGCCACAGCTGTACTCCTCTCCCGGCTCGAAGTCAGACTCGGGGTCACACATCCGTCCTGGCAAGGCTGCTAACATGATCTCTTGCCACTGCTCTCCTGTTGCACATCTACAGTAAAAAAAATACGTGAGAGAGAAACCAGTTAGTACAAGAACAAAAGCACTGTGAGAACGGCCAAACTTTTAAAGGTCCCATATTATACATTTTTCCAACAAGTTAAAATAGGTCTATGAGCTCCATGTCTCTGAAGTACTTCGATGAAGATACCTCTCAGATTAGACATCTTCACCTGCTTTTTACTCCCCTATTTCGGTCCCTTTTAGAACAGACTGTTTCGCATTAGTATTCCTAAATGCAAATGAGCCGCTGCTGCCCACACGCGTCCCACTCCGGAACTGGGGTGTAGACAGCACGGCGAGAGTTTACCTCACGTGGAAATAATCCACGCGGCTGCTACTAACAGACCATCCATACAGCCGTACATGTTCAACACAACACTCCGCTGGTAGACTTCTTCACTGAGATCCCTACGCTGGCCCTTGCAAGAAAACATGGCGGATCAGGAAGCGCCAAATGTGCCCTACTGTGACATAGAAATCTAAACGGCTTGTTTAAGCACATGATTTCTGACATTCGTAAATTAATACTAATACAATTCACCATTTTATCAACCTTACAGTGTGTGAAGAGGCGGTACAGACACAAATGGATGTCCAAAGAACAGAAAATGTGATTTTTTTTCATAATATGGGACCTTTAAAAAGATTCCTGTAGAAATAGGGAGAATTTGACTTAAGTTGCAAAATTAAAAATATTCCCACCTAAAGAGCAGTAGAACAGCCATGAAGAAAGTTTGGAAATTATTGTTGCGGTTGAGCTCGGTGCTGTCATCTATGGCGATTTTCCCAAACGTCTGCAATCAGGAGAGATTTTTGCCAATAGCAGCAGACGAGGTTCTTGCAACACGGAACACGGATAAGGAAAGTACGTACAATAAAGGTGATCTCACCTGCATCCCAATGACTCCGTAGATGAAAAAAATCATAGCAATCAGGAGGCCGACGTAGGGCAAAGCCTGAAGCAAAGAATCACAAATGGATCAGATCACTCATATTACACTACAATATTGACTTCAGAAGATGGAGACGTTGTAGAAGACCTGTAAGGATTTCACAAAGGTCCAGAGAAGGGTTCGAATGCCCTCCCCCTTGCTGAGCAGCTTGACCAATCGCATGACTCGGAACAGACGGAAGAAAGTGATGGACACTTTGGAACTCTCCCCGTCCCCCTTCCCCTATAAATGAGAGACAGACCATGTCAACTTAAAACGGACACAAAATACATAACGCCCTCTCCACAACCTGAATTAGGACCTGTGACGTCTGTCCGCCGGCTTTCATTAAGGCGGTCACCAGAGGCCGCCACTGGGACACTTTTGGGTTTTGTTTTTTTGTTCTAGATTGACTGGTTTTGCCCACTCGTTTCCCATAAGCTAAAACACAGGCTTTCAATTTAGTTCTGTTTTCCTGACTGGTTTGCGTGTTCTGTCTGTTCACACCCCTCGTTTAGGTTTGGTTATTTATAGTCTGTCTTTTGTTCTCTGTCTCTCCGCCGTTATGTTTACCTAGGTGCTGGCATGTGTTAATGGTTAATGTTTTGGCCATTGTGCCAGAATAAACCCAGAGAATATGTTCTGCAACAGTGCCTTGTTTTTTGAAGACATACCGTTCCTCGTGACAGGATCTATATTTTAAATTTGAAGACATCACTTCATACGTACAATGAAGAATGCATATTAGTTTTAGTTATTGTGCTTTTTTATAGATATATCTGCATCATACACATATTTGCAAAATATACAGCATATATGTGCAAAAGTTTTAGGCAGGTGTGAAAAAATGCTGTAAACAAAGAATGCTTTCAAAAATGGAAGTGTTAATCATTTATTTTCATCAACCAACAAAATGCAGTGAATGAACAAAAGAGAAATCTAAATCAAATCAATATTTGGCGATGCCTTCAAAACAGCATCAATTCTTCTAGGTACACTTGCACACAGTTTTTGAAGGAACTCGGCTGGAAGGTTGTTCCAAACATCTTGGAGAACTAACCACAGATCTATAATCCTATAATCCTACAAAATAAAATAATGACTATAATCCTACAAAATCTCTGACTTTGTGCAAGTGTACCTATAAGAATTGATGCTGGTTTGAAGGCAAAAGGTAGTAACACCAAATATTGATTTGATTTAGATTTTTCTTTTGTCCGCTCACTTTGCATTTTGTAAATTGATAAAAATAAACAATCATTATTTATATTTCTGAAAGCATTCTTTGTTTACAGCATTTTTTCACACCTGCCTAAAACCTTTCCACAGTCTTGTATATGAAGCTGTAACAGAGAATTCATCCTCTTCATTTTGTACTTTTGCTGTATTTGTATATATTTTTTATTCCACTCCATTTTTTAACTGACTTTCTATTACAAATTTTGAACATTACAAATGTCAAAATTTGAAATGTATTGCTATAAGCACCGCCCAGCAGTTCTTCATCAAAAAAAATACCTTCTTTGAAATAGAGACTAGGACCAGGATCCACAACCGAACTGCATTTCCTCAGTAAGAAAACTACGAAAGTTCCTGAGATCCTAAAGTTTTAACATGGGATACACGTACCTCTCCATGGCCTCCTCCACCCTGAAACACCAGTAGAACATTCCAGAAATGTGTGACAATAAAAGAGAACAGAAATGAAAGACAGAGAATATTGCAGAACACAGCTAACCTGGAGAATTTCTATATAAATAATAAAAAAACTTAATATTTAAGGTGTAAAGTAAACAAGTATCAATTAATGTAAATACACATTTAGTCTAAAGAAAAATACTCACACTAAACTCTGCAATCATGATGTCAACTAAACTCCCCACCACTATCAGAGCATCAAAAGAATTCCAGGCATCTATAAAATAGTGCTAAAGATTGATAGAAAGACAGACAGAGAGAGGTTGGATTTAATGATATTTTGATTTTTGCCACAACCCCAACATCATGGATAAATTTGTTTCTTACGTATGGCCTTAGAGCGAGCAGTTTTATGATCATCTCGATGGTGAAGAGTGTGGTGAAGATCATGTTGAGGATGTCCATCACGAAGTTAAAGAGCTTGGATTGCTCGTAATGCTGTTAGGAACAGAGACTTTAAAAGAGTGGTCTTCGTTGAAAATACGCAATGTAGTGGAGGAGTGCGTGCATGCGAGTGGCTCACCTGCACGGCCAGAGTGAGTGTGTTGAGCAGAATGAGAACGAACATGATGTATTCAAACTGGGAGGAGTTGATGATCCTCCAGAACTTTAACTGTGACGGGTTTTTGGGTATGTAGATCTTTATAGGTTGGGCTTTCAGAGCGTAATATACACACTGCCTCTGAGGAGGTGACGAGAAAAGACAGAGTAAGGCATAAGTAAGTATTTGTTTAAATCTTGATTAAAAAGTGAAATCTTGATAAAGCCTCAAAATTTATATTAAGCACGTAATAAAATAGTAATAGCAGGTAATAATGCATTTTTTGAGTTAATTTCAGCTCTTGGTTGGTGATTTATGACAATTTAAGCACTTTCAGTTACATACACTTTTTGACATAAAACGTTATTCGTTTGTTACATGTTTTAAACAAACAAAAACGGTTTTTTTCAAATATTCCTCATTACGTAATTCTTCCTACTCACTTGGTTTTTGTTCAACTCGCAGTTTTTGAACTCTGCCTCTCCCTGCTCGCGGAAGGTGATGATGACGAAACCCACAAAGATGTTCATCATGAAGAAGGCGATGATGATGATGTAGATGATGAAGAAGATGGAGATCTCCACGCGGTAGTTGTAGATGGGGCCTCTGTTCTCGGCGTTGGCGTCGATGGCTTTATACAGAAGTCTGCATGGGGTCACGTTGAAACCGGTGAATTTAGAACACAGCACTCGTGTGTAATACATCTAATAAGCGTGTAGTAGTGGGCCACCTTCATACAGCTGTGCATATACAGCACATATGTGACTCTGCACGGCAAAACCAGTCGCTTATCGCAACGGAGGTTTCCAAGAAAAACGAGCGTTTATGTTGCGTGGGGTAAAAATTTGAATTTTTTGTTTTTAGCGTTTTGAAACAATGGAAGGTCTATACTGTACTGTAGTGTTGTGAATAAATTTCTCTGAAAAACTTACCCTTTCCATCCTAAAAACATGACTTTCTTGAGGTGAGGAATTCAATTCCAGCAGAATGTTAAAAGTTTCTGTTTTGACCGCTCTACTCCAATATTTACGGTAAATCCACTGGTTGACTAGCGTGAAGATATTTCTCCGGAATCCATCTTCGTCTCCCGAGTTCAGTTAACCTAACGCAGGTAGGCTATCCGTGTGGCTGTGAATGCAGCGTAGGCTACCGTAAATGCAAACGTAGCCGCGACCGCACCAAGCGTCTGTGAGTGCTACGTCGATAGTCAACTTCAAAGGCAGATTTCTCCGTTTCTCACTTGGCGTGACAGGAGAAACCCGACTCCTTTGAATGTTGATATCAGTCATATGTTATCCGATTCATTAGATATAGATATCGTTTTGAAGCTTGATTTATGCCCTTTCATGACATAAAGCATAAAACATAAAAACTTAACTTTGAAAATTTGCGACAAACGACTGGTTTTGCCGTGCAGAGTCACATACTGTATGTAGTACATGACTGAAAGAAATGGTTACAACAGAAAATAAATTTCTACAGCACATAAGTGTAATCTCCAGCTATTAATGTCTTAATTTTACTTTGCTATAAATACTTTTCGAGTGAAATTTTCAGGTAACTACTTGCCACAATTCTGAGTTTGGGTAATGAGTATAGTTTGTATAATTAGTACAGTGCATGTAGTGAGTGTATTCAGTGTAGTATGTGTGCATAGTGTAATAGTGAATATAGTATGAATAATTAGTATAGATGGTATGTTGACAGTAATGAAAGTGAGTGATTATTTGTCATTGTGAACACAGCACAGCTCACAGTGCACCACAACAAAATGTGACCTCTGCATTTGACCCATTCGTGAAGGAGCAGTGGGCAGCTGACATGGGCAGCACCCGGAGAGCAGTTCTTGGGGATGGTATAGTGCACAGTGAGCATAAAGAGTGTAGTTAGAACAGTGAGTATAGTGAGTGTAGTGCTGTTGGACTTACTGTGGCCAGCCTTCAAATGTGGAGACGGTGAAGAGTGCCAGCATGCCCATCGGCACGTTATCAAAGTTAAAATCGCTGTTGACCCAGAATCTCTCCTTCACCATGGGGTGGTTCATGTCACCATCCTTATAAACCACAAATGTTCCCCTGGAGACACAAGCAGTTATGAGCAGGTTTTAAGATTTTAGGCAGATTTATGTCATATATTATGACCGTGAATAGAGAAGCTTACTTGCACTCTACAGGTGTGTGTTTGGCTTCATCAGTGCATCTGTAGAAACGACCCTATGAAGAAGAAAAGGAAAACTTGGTCAAACGTTTTGTTAGAGATTAACACAAATTCTGGCTCCCAAATGCCTGGTGCCAGGTTGATAAGTAAGTGATTCTTTGTCAACACACCACACCACAGCACAGCACACAGTGCACCACAACGAAATGTGACCTCTGCATTTGACCCATCCGTGAAGGAGCATTGGGCAGCTCGATCAGAGTCTGGGGAGCAGTGCATGCTCATGAGTACTTCTGTCGTACATTTACCAATTCGGGTCTTCAACGGGCAACCATCTGGTCATGGGACTCTCTTAACCGTTACGCTACCAACTCTCCCAACTTAAAATACCGTATGCCGGCAGTTCACTAAGTAATACTATCAAGCCAGTTTATTGGACTACTGTTATATGTACTACATGTTGAGAACCTTTACCTTAAACAGCTGCACTCCGATACATGCGAACATGAACTGCAGCAGCGTGGTGACGATGAGGATGTTGCCGATGGTGCGGATGGCCACGAAAACACACTGGATGACGCTCTGGAGAGAGAAAGAAAGACACAGATACTCCAGAACTCCCACCAATACATGTGAAGACTACAGACTACAGAAAGACGATCTACCTTGAGTCCCTTTGCTCGGTTGATGGCTCGAAGAGGCCTGAGCACTCGCAGCACTCTCAGAATCTTCACCACAGATATGGCACTTGAACTATAGCACAGTAAAAGGACAAGAGACAGAAGAACGTAGAAGTAAAAAACTAAGAATGGAAGAATTGATGGATGTGTGGATAGGCCAGTGGAGAGGTGCAGACTGTCTACTTTGGTTTTTAAAATTTTTTAAAAAGAATAATGATGGCTGAATGGACGAATGATTAGCTAGAGGTAGGGAAAGATGGAAGTCATAGGGACAGGTAAATATATATAATTTACTGCAGAAAGAAGGAGATGAGCGAGACGCTGACGACCAGCAGGTCCAGAAGATTGAAGGCGTTTCTGCAGAATGATCCAGGATGAAGGAACGCTCCATACACTGTCATCTAATATTGCAGAAACGCAGAATTTTATCTTCATTACATTAGAACGGCTAATCTCTTATACTGAAAGTCAATGTATAAAGGCAAATAATGAGATAATCAGGTTTACCTTCAGTATGATCTCAATAGTGAAGACAGTGGTGAAGACATAATCAGCATAGCCCAGCATCTACATGTTAGAGACAAGAGGAAAAAGAAGAGCTTTAAATTAGTATTTGCACTGAGGCCAGTGCAACATTAGTGCTCTAAAATCGTGGTTATTTTTTGAGGGATGTTGATGATGACATGCTGTCATTTCTTTCACCTACTATAACATAAATTCACTTGCCATTAATACTCATGCATAAAGGGGTTTAGAAATTTTAGACTGGCATTGAGGTGTAGAGAGTGAGTGAGCTCAGAAAGTATAGTTTATAAACTGAGTATAGTGAATGTAGTGAGTACTGTTGCAGCAGTGAGTATAGTATATACAGTGAGTGTAGTGAGTATAGCGAGTACAGAGAGTGTGGTGGTAGAGTATAGTTAAGACTGATAAGTATAGTATGTATGGTGAGTACAAGAGAGTGTAGGGTGGCATTGAGTATAGTTAGGGTAGTAAATTATAGTCCAGTATTGTGAGTACAGAGAGTGTAGGGTAGTGAGTATAGTTAGGGTAGTAAGTATAGTACGTATGGTGAGTACAGAGAGTGTAGGGTAGTGAGTATAGTTAGGGTAGTAAGTATAGTACGTATAGTGAAATTACCAAGAGGTGTAGAATTGGTGGTGTGGCGAGTACAGTTGTGGTGACAAGTATAGTATATTAATAGTAGTGCTGTATGGCGGAGTGAGCGGAAATTATAGGGAATACGGTGAGTATACTAAGTGTAGGGTAGTGAGTGTAGTGAGTATAGTTAAGGTAGTAAGTATAGTATGTGTAGTGAGTATAGTGAGTACAGAGAGTGTAGGATAGTGAGTATAGTTAGGGTAGTAGAAGTATGGTGTGTGTGTGTGTGTGTGTGTGTGTATGTATGTGACATATGTGTGCATGTATGTATGTGCGTGCATCGTGTGTATGTATGTATGTGTATGTATGTGTGTGTGTGTAGTAGTGTGTATAGTGGGTGTAAGGGGTATGGTGGGGTATGCTAAGTTAGCAAGGATTATTGAGGTGTAGTGGGTATGGATTGGATAAGTAAGTATGGTATGTGTAGTGGTATAGTTGGGATAGTAAGTATATGGTGTGTTGTGTGTGTGTGTGTGTGTGTGTGTGTGTGTGTGTGTGTGTGTGTGTGGCATGTGTGTGTGTATGTATGTGTGGTGGTATTGTATGGTGGTGTAAGGGAGTATAGTGGTACTTTCGGTGTGGGGTGATGAGTGTAGTGAGGTATAGTTAGGATAGTAAGGTATAATTATGTATGGTAATAGCATGTATGTATGTATGTATGTATGTATGTATGATATGAGCGGTGATGTGTGTAGTGAGTGTAAAATTATAGTATACTAAGTGTAGGGTGTTAGTGTAAGTAGGTATATGGATTGGGATGAAAGTAAGTATAGTATGTGTTATTGTATGTGTATGTATGTATGTGTACATGTATGTGTAGTGTGTATAGTGGAGTGTAAGGGAGTCACAAGTGAGCCATACTAAATTAGCAGGAATTATTGAGTGTAAGGGAGTATAGTGAGGATAGTAAGTGTATGGTATTGTGTGAGTATAGTTAGGATAGTAAGTATAGTATGTGTGGTGAGTATAGTCAGGATAGTAAGTATAGTATGTGTGGGGAGTATAGTTAGGATAGTAAGTATAGTATGTGTAGTGAGTATAGTTAGGATAGTAAGTATATTAATATTATTGGTGGTATAGTCAAGATGGTAAATTATGGTATGTTATTGAGGGGAGTATAGTTGGGATAGTAAGTATAGTATATTAGTAGGTATAGTTAGGATAGTAGTATAATTATGTGTAGTAGTATAGTTAGGATAGTAATTATAGTATGTGTGGTGAGTATAGTTAGGATAGTAAGCCATAGCATTATGTGTAGTGAGTGAGTTTTGTAGGTGTAGTGTAGTGAATATAGTGAGTTTAGAGAGTGTAGTGAGCATATTGATTAAAGTGTAGTGAGTATTCTAAGTAAAGTAGGTGTAGTGTAGAGTGCACTTTAAGACTAACTAGCTCCATTTCTGCAGGGCTGGATAATGTGCAGGGTCTCTCTGTAACTTAAAGGTACAGAGGTGAATGCCTTCCGAAATTAGATGTAGGACATATAAGTTTTATGGCTAAAAGTTCTAGAGCTGCCTCTCCACAAGCACAATCTAACTTACAACGTTCCGGACTGAATGAGTTTTGATGGGGTCTTCAGCAGCCAGCGAAAAACTACTGAGGATGATGAAGATGAGGATGAAGTTGGTGAAGTAGGGATGGTAAATGAGGTTGTGGCAGGCCACACGGAGGCTGGACAGACAAGACGTCGAAGCAGAAGTCAGCTAAGAGTTGTGTGTAACTTGTTCTATTACTTTAATTCCATTTTTGTCATTAAGCACCAGGAGAACGCACCAGTTTTTCTTTCCAAGGATGAAGAAAGAACTGCCATCAGGAATGGGAATGATTTTCTCTTTGGGTTGAAAACTTTCCCTTTCAATTGGCACACCACCTTAAAACACAAGCAATAAATACTGCATATGCTAGGTGTTCCAAACCTTAAATCGTGCACTTTAGGACTAGTATTAATATTAATAAAAGAAAATGGTAATATCTAAATACAGTATGTTGTGAAATTCCAACAAATTCCAACATTTGAAAATATTGACTGTCAATATCAAACCATTCGTGTCGCTAATGTATTTGTAGCATGTAAACATAAAATGACCTTTCATTTGAAGATCAATGACAAACTGAATTTACCCTCAAGCCCCTCGATGGCTCTGAGCTCCTCGTTCTCCTCCCAGTCATCACCTCGTTCCTGCAGGAGAAAGAGATGAAAGCCAGCAGGGAGGGAATGTATAAGTAGTGGAGTGTTAACACATAGACAGAGGCGAAAAAGGAAAATATACAGAGAGAGAGGCAGAGAGTGAGAATGGTGTGGTGTGAGAGAGACTCTCTTACTCCAGCTTCATCTTCTTCCCTGTCTTCTTCGTCTTCCCATTCCTCCTCTTCTTGTTTCACCTCCTCTATCCACCACAAACAGCGTTCAAAATGGGTTATGAAGTCAGCAGCAAAAAGTAACTAAAAAACAAAAAGCACACAAAAGCAGACCCAGAAGACAAATTCAAATGGCAAACCTCCCACACATTTCCCTTGGATGTATCACTTACTGCTTTTTCTTTTTGCCTCCATCTCCGGCCAAGTTATCCACAGCAATGGCCAAGAAGACATTCAGCAGGATGTCTGGGTAAGGGTGGAAGTCAAGGGAAGAACCTTTGTTGCTCAGTCATGCTCAGGCAAGCACCTAAGACTCATAATGTCTCTAAACATATAGATGCTTAGAAACAGTGAGAGATTTGTAGCTTTGTGTGCAGTTGGTAGCGTAAAAATTAGGGAGTTGGCTCCGTGATCTAAAAAGGCCGCCGGTTCAAGTCCCGGACTTAAAGGTATCACTGAGGTACTGCTCTCCAGGTGCTGCTCATGTCAGAGTCAAGATTCAAGATTCAAGAGAGATTTATTGTCAATACAACAATTTTGCCCAGCAGCGGTATACGGTGTATTGAAATGCCGTTTCACCAGCCCTCCCCCATGATTGCATAGAATATAAAATATAGAAAAGATATAAGCAGAGATTACACATAATGCAAATTTAGAAAGAAAAAAATTAGAAGACTCAAGCTTAACTATAAAAATATCTGTACACAAACTTAAATATATAAAAACTATGAAAATCTCTGGCCACACTAAACAGGGACAGCAGGAAGACATATCAAGATGTTTCAAAATGACTGTTTATAGTTTCCGCGATGCTTTATAGACAGAACAGGACAAGACAAAAACGTGCAAAAATGTCAGATGTACTGCTCCTTCACGAATGAGTCAAATGCTGAGGTCACGTTTTGTTGTGGTGTGCTGTGCTGTGCTGGAGTGTGTTCACAATCCCAAATAATCACAAAACAAAGCCAAGCCTGTATATGATGGGCAAAAGGATACAGTTACCACAGACGAAGAGAATGACAAAATAGATGCAAACGATCATGTTGGGGAAAATGGGGCCGCCGTAAGCCATGATGCCATCGTACATGACCGAGTTCCAGTCCTCTCCTGTCAGAATCTACAACAAAACATTCTCATGACATGAAAGGAATCACATTTAGAATTTCACGTGTTATGTAGACATCAGTTTACCTGAAAGCAGGTGAGTAGGGCGGAGGGAAAGGTGTCGAAGGTGCTCCTCTTCATCTGGGTCTCGTCGAAGTTGAACTTGCCGCCGAACAGCTGCATGCCCAGCAGGGCGAAGATGATGAGGAAGAGGAAGAGCAACAGCAGCAGGGGCAGATAGCCTTCATCGAGTTCAGCAGGGAGGTGACCAGATCTGACAAAGCAGCCCAGTGACTGGTGGAGACAGAGAGTGAGAGCGTTTAAGCATAGACATATTCAGTCTGATCACAATAGTAAGCACATTGAGGACTGATGTTTATTCTCCCAATAAAGGGTCAGAAGTACAGAATTCTGGAGTGTTTGTTTAGAAGAAGAAATGCATAAATTCCAGCAAGCTTTTTATGACTTTTGATATCTAGTTTTGTTTTGTTTGCTTATTTTTGTAAGCCTAAAAGACTTCTCAGTTTTTCATATCATTCTGGGTTTGTTTGCCGGTCTGACGGCTATTACTAGTTTCATTCTTTTGCGAGACATTTTTGAATGATCTGAACTCGCCGACCCACCGGAGTGACTTTGAATCTTGAAGCAGGCAGACGCAGCACTTAACGAGAATGCCGATGCGTGGGAATCACCTCCATCTCCACCAGCACGGTCTCCAGAATTCCACCGCACACCACGAAGCAGTCGAAGCGATTAAAGAGCGCAATGAAGTAGACCTGGAAGCCGAAGCTATACAACTTCATCGGCATCTCCAGGGTGAACAAAGCCAGCAGAATCTTGTTAGCTCGCTCTGAGGAAAATAACATTTGATATTAATGTATAATGTATAACATTCATTTGTAAGGTAACGTAAAATATTAATAACAAGAGTAAGATTTCACATAAATGTACAAATCTAATTGGTCTGTAATTTTCACAGGGAAATCGAGTGTGTGTGTTAATGGGTTAAATACGGACGCTTCAAAGTGCAAAACAACTTGATTTAAAATGAATACATTTTGTATTTATGAGTTAAAAAATAAGCTAGACTTATTTACACATTTCTGATAATCAGCTCTTATCCAGCGTATTTAGGTAGCATTTCAATGGTTGTAGTATTGAAATTTAGTCCATCAACAAACCTAAAAGGGCACAAAGTCTAGAGTTAACCAAAAAAGTACAAAGTTCTCGTCAAAGTGAAACCTCTCGAGTCATGTATAAGCCCGTAAGGTCTCCTTGTGGGACCAAAAAATGATGTGTGTGTGTGTCACACACCCTGTATGTCCGTGAGCTACTGAGGATGGCCGTAATGCTCTGAAGCGCTGGCTGCTGTGTTGAGGAAGACCAACAACAGCACCAGCCAGTAGAAGTTGGTCGACTTCACTGCCACACGACAGTTTTTCCTTATAACCAGGTTCAGATGGTACAGCTGCTCACTGCACACCACAAGTAGTGAAGGCAAGCACATTTCAAAACTGTTAGTATGAATAACTTCTCATAGTTTTTGTCACACAAGCAACATCGCAAACTGTTAGACTTACCAGAAACTTATAGCCATCAGTTTTGCCCTGAGTTGAAAGAATAAGGTAAGATATGAGATCTACTGTAACACCATTATAATATATATCTATATACATATCATATTGAAACACATACGATTATAGCATGAAATTACTGTATAGAGGCACAGCAACCGTCGTTGTCGTCATCGAAGGCCTCAAACTCGGAGTCTGAATCCGATTCTGTAAACGTTGTGCAAAAAACATTGGGCCTCATTCTTAAGAAGAAATTTGTTCATAAAACCCACTTACGCAGATTTCACAATGATTCTGACATTCACCAATGTTTTCTTATTTGTGAAGTAGGAACAGAATCTAAAAGATTCCTCCCGACGTTTGACTTATGGACACCCGATGCCGCCATTGAGTTTGGTGTTTGCTGTGTCTTGTCTTATGTCTTGTCAATTTGTTTGTTTTGCCCCCTCTTTGTCCCCCATTGGTCAGATCGGTGTCGATAGGAGTGTTTTGCTTTGGGTTTTGGTCACATGCGCTCTGTTAAGTGCATAATAAAAGCACTCTTTTATTATGCAATTTCATTACATGACTATTTAAGGAAAAACAGTTATTGAGTTTTCTTCAGTTCCACAGCGTAATATTATTTAAATGTCTTAGCACTTTTTAAGGAGGCGATCAATTTCAGCGTTTGGCCTCTGTGGTTTAGTGTCACAGAGTACTGTCAGTATCAACGACTTATGCTCCTTCTAGGTTTTAAATGTGCTTTAGCCCTCTTCACATGCTCAAAATGTCATCACAAGCGCTAAGCAATGTGAACCGGTTCCTTACGAGACAATACTGTAATAATGTGACTCTGCACGGCAAAACCAGTATTGTCTGTGAGGTTTCGAGAAAGCAATTTATGTTCGTGGTAAAATTTTGGATTTGTTGTTTTTAGTGTTTTGAAACATTAAGGAAGGTCTATACTGTACTGCTGTGAATAAATTTCAATGACACCCTTTCATCCTCACTTGTGTTTTCTTGGTGAAATTCAATTCCAGCAGAATGTTAAAAGTTTCTGTTTTGACCACTCTACTGCATAGCGTCTGTGAGTTCGTCGATAGTCAACTTAAAACCCAGATTTCTCCGTTTCTCCTTGGCGTGACAGGAAGCAGACTCCTTTGTTGTTGATATCGCAGTCATATGTCGTCCGATTCATTTGATATAGGTATCGTTTTGAAGGTTAATTTATGCCCTTTCATAGTAACTCAATTTTGAAAACTTGCGACAAGCGACTGGTTTTGCCGTGGAGGGTCATATATGTAACAGCAGTAGTTCTGAAAGGACAGTATAAAACAAAATTGTTATTTAGGCCGTCACATGTCTTTGTTTATATACATTAAACTCAAATTAAAGAGTCACACTAATTAAACTGTTGAGTAGTGATGTGTTGGTCGCAAACAAAATGGCTCTTAGAGCCTAAAGTCGGTTTTTGTTGCTACTGACAGCACTAAGTGACAGTGAACAATAGATCTAAACGCTGAAACTGAGAGAAGTTCTCCTTTAACATTGTGTTTAAGAAAATATTGGTGAATGAGACTCACTGAACCACTTCAAATAAGAATAGGAATACGAATTGTGTTTTCGGTGAGAAGTGGTGATACCTCCATCTTCACTGTGTTTGTACCAGCCGTATTTCTTCATCATCTTTTTCTTCGCCACCATAGCACCTTAAATCAAACGACAATGTAGTGTGGGCTTCATTCGTGTCTATTCATGTGTGAGTGCTTCGTTTTTGATGTGTGTGTGGGCGTGAGTGTCGTCACGTTTGTTGCCGTCTTCGTCCATGTCCTCAGCCTCGATGAGCCAGTCCATGTATCCCACCATATCCTCCTCCATCTGCTGTTTCTCCTGAGCTTTCTGGAGCTCTCCGCGACACACGGCCTTCTCTCTTTCCTTAGAGAACTCACTGAGCACGCACAAGGGGTGAAAATCACAAGTCTGATCTGTGATATCAGCAGAGGATAGTCTGCTATGATACGATTTCGAGTTGACTGAACACACGAGACAATTTCATATGCTGATTTCGCATAATCACAGGGATCCCCAAGTCTCGGAAGTTCGAGAGTCTCGCCTATTGATAGCGTCTCCCTGATGCCTGCAAATTGAATAAAATATCCGGAAACTGGAGCAAGCAAACATAGAACCAGCCGCAGCGAGACCGGTAAGCGTGTACGCCAGCACTTAGGAGGGAGCTATAAATCGCGCACCTGGCCGGAATGAGAGAGTGAGAAAAGCGTCGTATGGATCGCTGTGTATCCTCACCTGGTTATGGGGGTATGGGGGGGCGGACCTCCCGGAAATGAGTTTTTGCAGGTTGGGATGCCTGCAATCACTTCCATTTATATTAAATCACAAAAAGCAACTAAAATGTCATTTGACATTTATATTCCTGATCGACAGCCCACAGAAGCTTGAGGTCTCGCACTTTATCAAAGTTATGATGAAACCATCTGATGTCTCGTCTCGTGTCTGCGCTTGGTTGGTAGGGGATGTTACAATATGCAAGACATCTAATCAATGCTTTCATTTTGGATCAATATTGTGGGCTCACTGATCAATGAGTTGATGTATCGTTACACCTCTAATAACCACTAGTGAAAAAGAGTGATTGTCATTGTGAACACACCACAGCACAGCACACAGTGCACCACCACCAATGTGACCTCTGCATTTGACCCATCCGTGAGGGAGCAGAGGGCAGCTAATGAGCATCTGGGGAGCGGTGCTTGGGGACGGTACCTTGCTCACGAGTACCTCAGTTGTAACTTTACCAGTCCTGGATTCGAACCTGCGACCTTCTGATCGCAAGTAAAACACCCACTACCGTCGCCTGCTGCCGCTTATAGACAACTGGGTAGTTTGTCATTACCATCTTAATAGTCAGATTCTATGCCTTTTTGGATCACTGAACTGTACAAAACCTAAGCAACAAGGCTAGCACACACACTACCATGGTGCTGAGAATGACCTACTACCTAAATAATGATAAGCTGGATTTAGGCTTGGTCAAGTGGTGAAAAGAAAAATTAAAGTGGCTAACGACAACAGATAAGGGCAGCTAAACATATCATTTAGATCTTTATAATAGACTCACTAGTGAAGTTCAGAAATACATTTTCATTAGTGAACGATTCAATAAAATCTGCATTTTCCCATCATTTTCATCATCTAACTGAAGACAGCAACATCAAAATTCCTCACTCACCCGCTCAACACACCCAACACAAGGTTGAGCACGAAGAATGAGCAAGATGACAAGAGACGCAAAAAATAAATCAGGGCAGTTCAGCCAATGGCGTCATTCATCTAAGAGAAAGGAGACAGAAAGGAAAGTTTGTATTATTCAAGTCAAAGTCAAAAGTCAAGTAAACTTTGTTGTCATCAAATGCGAGACGGCGACAGCTCCAGTTTCACAGTACCTTAAGAAACAGAGAACCAAAGAACAAATAGGGCATATAGAATAAACTGTATATAAATAGAATACATTGTACATTACACATTTTAAACTAGAAATGAAGTATTCAATATTAAATATTAACTTTAAGCTAGAACTAGAAATAGAAGTAATAGTGTATTGTTCATTTGTGCGGTGATCTGCGTATTAATTACGAGTCGTGCGTTCTGTTATTTAGATCGGGCGATTATGTTGACAAACATCAAAAATATCGATTTTTTCTTTTTTGGTCTTCAAATTAATCTGGTCTCCAAAAAGAAAAAACCCGATATTTTGTGATGTTTTTCAACATAATACGTACGTATCTAAATAAATAAACGTGAACTTCTAACTTTCATCGGCAGGCTCAACTCTGACAATCCAAACCACGGTATGGGCGAGAATTTATCGCCGGTGTCTATTCATGCATTATTGTCCGCTATGCTCTGTGCTCATTCAGAAGTGAAACATATTTGTTTTATACCGAATTCCTAAAACAACCCCAGATCCCCACAGTCAGACGAGCTGCACTGGGTGAGAGAAGTAACGTAGACTGTATGCAGTACCGAGACATCGGTCCATCCCTCCGTAAGTGATGCGCACCTGGAAGACAATAAGCATAGGCGAAAGATGTTATCGAAATTTAGTGATGCGCCGTTGGGCCTTCCCAGCCTCCTCTGCGCACAGGTGTTGTTGCATGGGCGGCCCGTTACTGGCGCGCAATGCGTCGAATTAGTCGTCTACGTGCAGCTCTGCGAACAGCGAAACCTGGGATTTTCATTCATTGGCATGCATACCTTGGGTATTCAGGAGTGGGTTGTGTGAATTATTCTCTGTATACTGTCCCACTAATGTCCTAAGCCCTTGGCATGGAGTGGCAAGGGGCAGGGGTTGAAATCTACCCCTACCAAATGGGCCCCCGCTTCAACAACGTGCTACGTCGACATTAGTCTCCGGTGAATTTTATATGCTGTTTTTGCTGGATGTTCAACATGCCGTCGTCTGCGGTTATAATTATGTCCATCGCATGGGCTGTTGGGATTTTTTGTGTGTTTTGTCTGCAGCAAACTGAACATGTATAATAATCGACACCACATTAGCGATTTTATTCTGTGGTGATTCTGAAGAATACAACCGCCTGGCAAACAAAGTCAAACTAGACAATAAGCCGGTTGTTTTCATTTTCAATTCTTTAACATTAACTGAGAAATTTCGCTTCCGCCGTGATGTTGCTGATAGTTTTCTCGCAGGGCATTCTGGGAAATATTTTGTTTGGAGTGAGCCTCTGTGAAATCTCTTAACCGAAGAAATTAGTTAGGCCTTCCTTTTCCCCTAGGTCTAAATGGAAATGGAACACCCTCATATTCCGTGAATCTTGCATAAAACAGAGGTAGGGCTAAGGGGTGAAACGTGGTGATGCGCGGGTCGACCCGGGTGCGGGCGGTTTTAGGGCAGACATTTTTTAAATATATCGTGGAGTCTTGGTAGTGGTCAAAAGGTTACAAACACATTTCATTATCGATCCAAAGCGTGTTTATGCTTGAGGTTAGTCCTCTCCTCTCACATGCTGGCAAGCGGTGCTGCGAACATGTGTTACCCAGCATCAAACTAGCGGCGCATTCAGTTCAGCGGTTGAATGCTGGGCAGCGTGAAATAGGCTAAACCCGGCACGGTGGTTCATCCTCTTTCTCCTGAGTGCTTCCAAACAGCTGTCATAAATACGATCGTGCTCTTTTCAATTTGGAGTTTTCAGTTTGTAGGATAGCTACTAGTTTGGTGAAATATCACGGTCAAGTTTGCTCTGCTCTGCTGTTTTAGACCAAGACAAGTTAAAAAAGACCTAAGTTCCTGCTAGTTCATTTCAAATCTGATAGAGTTCTCAGATCTGATGTTACATCATATTACAGTTTGACAACTAGTGTTTTTGCTGGGCTTGGCGTATTGTTTGTGTGTGTCTTGAGAGATGTCTTTACGTTACGAATTTTCTTACCTTCCTTCAAAATACTTGGCGTAAATCGATCTTTTCGGTTTCTTTGTTGTTGTTTGGTGCACAATAAATCTTGCATGGTATTGTCATCATCCCCAATGCGATCTAGCACAAATCTATGTCATCTATAGGTTACAGTGTCTAAATGACACTTCATTGGTAAGTTCCGCCTTAATACAGGCTCACTGGTGTTTTCCTCAGGTCGGAGTGGGTTTTGGGTCATTAGCCACAGCGTATTTTTGAGTTAGGCGGGCGGTTTGGATCTCCTGGCCGGAGTCGGTTTTAGGCGGGTGTTAAGCCGACCCGGCGCCTTCCTAGTGAAAAAGAGATTCACCTATATATACAATATTGTGTGTGTGTGTGTGTTTTCATTTTTACCTGTCCCAACAAAGAAGCAGGTCTTATGCATTCTTCCAATGAAGAGTTCCAGGCGATGATAGGCGTATATGATGATAACAAACGCGGCCAGCAGACCCGATGTGGAGCAGAGGAACCATGGCTTTCATGATGGAGTTCAACACAATTTGCAGACCTGTACACACGAACACACGTTTAGCAACTGTTTCAACACCTAAACAATATATTGATCAATGATTGATGAACAAAAATCTGTACCATTAAGAGTAAATCCTACAACAATCTGGTACCAAAAACGCTACACACACACACACACACACACTTACTGGGCACTCAGGGCCAGCGCGCGAGAATCGGAGCACTCTGAAGCTCTGAGCTTTGACATCCAGACCTCCAGGTTTGCCCGGCGCTGCGTGATGTCGTCGCCAGATTTAATAACTCTCCCATTCAGCTACCACACTGAAGAGCCTGCACGGCAAACACGCTACGCCGCGTATACACCAGTTTACCAATTCATCACCCCACGCCAACCTACTTTTGGCGTGATCTGAAAGCTCATGGAAAAGCCCGGCGATGACGAAATCCAGAAGGTTCCAGCCGCTGCGGATGTAAGCGCTGGGGTGCATGACCAGACCGTAAGCCAAGATCTTTGTGAACGTCTCCACGGTGAAAATGACGAGGAAAATGTATTCGACTTGTTTCCTTTGATGAGCAATAGGAGAGCAAGACAGCAAGGGAGAACTTGGGAAATGCGTAGATAAGAATATTTACCTCCATATATTTACATCAATATATCAAGAGCATAAATGCTGTTTTTCCAGTGTGAGAGACATTTTGGTACCCAAAATACTAGGTACACACAGTACACACACACACAGACACAAAATCCTCTCGCCTGCTGCCTCCCTTTTGCCAGTACATACTGAGCCTAGCCTGCGCTGGCCTGCTGACCCCAGTCACTAAGACGCTCGTGCTAAAGGCTCAGGGTTGACATGCTAATGCAAACTGTGTTCAATTGAACGGTGTTGGTGGTGGTCTTGTGGTTAGGATAGTCGCCTCTGATTCGCTAGACCAGGAGGTCATAGGTTCAAATCCCCAAGATAACCCCAAGTTGCTCCAGGGAGACTGTCCCTGTTATTAGGGAGTGAAAGTCGCTCCAGATAAGAGAATCTGCTAAACGGCGCGAAGAACATTTTGACGAAATGATCAAATAAGAAAAGCTTTGGTATTACATGTAATAAAGTGCATTTAATGCAAAGACAGTGCAAAATTTCTATGGAACATGATTAGACAAAAATATTGTGCCTGTGTTGTGCAGAGATTTGTGCAGTCTGTATTTGCACCACAGTTGTATGTACAGTTTCTAAGCCCTAATTGTTACTGCACTATTACGAGTGATGTTACTAATTTTTTATCATTCTTTAGCTGAAGCGACAGGTTAAGGGGTTTAAGAGTTAAATATTAGTCATGTTATTATGACAAATTCTAAATAGACTTCGTCAAAAGAAACTAGCTTTGACTTTCTCAGTAAAAGGACACAATGAAGAAGGAAGAAAGAAGTGAGTGATTGACATCATTGTAGACACACCACAGCAGCACACAGTGCACCGTGAAATGCTGACCTCCGCATTTTAACCCATCCGTGGAAAGGGGAGCAGCGGGGCGGCTAACAAGCGCCAGGGGGCAGTGCTTGGGATGGTACCTTGCTCACCAGAGTACCTCAGTGGTAACTTTACCGGCCTGCATTGGAACCTGGGCCTTCTGGTCACGGGGCGAACACCCTACCGTTACGCCACCAGCTACCGTTACTCCTTCCAGAAGAGAGGAAGGAAGGAATGTTAAAAAAGGAAAGAAATAAAAAGGAGGATCTAAGTCATGTTTCTTTTGCTGAGATTTCAAAGACAAAGGCATTTTAAAGACATTGGGTTGCATCTGGGTTTTTGTTCGACTTTATATTCAAAGTGATATCCTTTTAGTTCTAGCTTGCTTATTTTGCCAGCTTTAGCTTTCATCTTTCAAGCAGTTTTAACCAGTGAAATCACCTGTAACCCACAAGAGACCAGCATGAGCCAGCTGGTTTAGGCCTAGTCCCTTTCTAAAGGCAGAGGGACTTAGAGAGGGTTGTGTAGAGACATGCTGGGGTCAGTATGAGAGGAAGACAGATGGTGAGTTCTCTGATCCTGTTTAGATCTGTCTGTCACACTGCACTTTCCCTCTCATGGCATTACTGTTGGGCTCCTGTTAACTGAGTGACTGAGAGATTCCTCTGAATATCAATACGTGCAGCTAAGAGCCGTCACAGTATTAAACATTTCTGTTACAAACCAAGTACTTATATAAAGACACGAACATCAACAGAACGAGCTTACTATAAGATTAGATTCAACATTGACTGTAGCGTTTAATGTTTATACAATTTAATGTTCATTAAGGCATTTGAAGAATTTAATTTAAGACTAGTGAAGACTTTTGGGGCCGTTTTCTTGCTCTGCAGATTAAGCCTAGTCTTGGACTAAGTTGTAATTCAACTCAAAGCTAGTCTAGACTAGGCTTTACCCTCGACTGAGAAATTGGCCCTTAGTGTGCCACAGACACCCTGACATCTGTCAGAATTTAAAGACTAGCTCATTTAGTTTAATGAAGCAGACAGAAACTTGATGCACATTTATACAAAATCAGGAGTGTGTCCAAAGGTCAGATCATCCTCACTCTAAGTGAGTGATAATTTGTCATTGTGAACACACCACACCACAACCAAATGTGACCTCTGCATTTAACCCATCCGTGAAGGAGCAGTGGGCAGCTAACAAGGAGAGCAGTGCTTGGGGTACCTTGCTCATAAGTACCTCAGTGGTAACCTTACCAGCCCTGGATTCGATCCTGCGACCTACTTATCACGGGGCAAACACCCTACTATTACGCCAGCAACTGCCTCACTAAGAATGTATCAGAACTTTTTCAGTTCCAACATCAATACAGATACCTGGGCTTTGGTTATCGGCCAATCCCAAGTACCGAGCGTAGTGTGTGTGTGCAGGCACACAAATCTAGAAAAACATCTAATTCTGTTGAATGATCAGTCGTATAGATTGCCCCAATGTTACCAATATCTGATCTAGCCATTTATGCCGTTATCTGACCAATATCCAATATGGTATTCAGATCAGCTGATTCCTCGTCCTCACATTACTAGAACTTTTGATAACAAGTAGAATAGTGTCCAATAAGGAAAATCCTGCCAAGTTCTAAATTTTGTTCTAATGTGACCATATCTTAATCTATGTTCTCATTTCTGAGCCCCAATTTTCAGAATGTTTTTGGAAAATATAGGCAGATTAAACTTAAGTCCCAAGCGGTCACTATACAACTAGGTGGAGAAAATAAAGCTAAAGTCTTCAAGAGCATGAGCACGCATCATCTGACACTCACCAGGTTATGATTAGTGGCATTGGAATCGTCTTCAGGAAATGGTCTGGACACTCCGAGGGCAACACAGTTAGCAAAGATAGCGAGCAAAATGAATATGTCGAAGGGCTTAAAGGTCTAATGTTAAGGGTCAAATTGGTTAAGTAAGAAAATTATGAAAAACAATGGAATTTGTGATTAGTTGGTGCTGAGATACACAACCAATTTGGAACAAAAGACTACTTGATTACTTTTAACTTATGTACACTCCTGAACCCCCAGACACACACACTTGCCAAGGATATTTCCATTCCACAGAGCCATGGCAGCCATGCGAATGGGGTTGCCTTTGAGAGTGAGCAGCAGCACAGGGGCTCTTGGTGTAGGCTTTTGATTTGTTTGTGCATCTGCTTCTTGGCCTCAGCCTCCTCCGGCCCCCAGCCGGAGCCGTCCAGTTGAGGGTGTCCGTTTTGTAAGTCCCCCACCACCCCCACCGCAGCTCCATCTAGGAGATAAAGGCAAAACATGTCCCTTAACGTTAAATATTCTCAGCAAGAGGTATTCATTTATTTTACATCAGAGGAAGGCATCACTTTGCACTTAAAGGAACGAGATATTGCTTTAAAGAACATTGATGTGTTTTAAGGGAACAACTGTAAGATTTGAGCATGACCTTTTCCAAAGATTGAAGGTTCCACACATCAACTCATTTGTATGATTTTACTATTCTACTATTTCTACATTACATATTTTTTTGCAATCCAAAAGAGGACGTTGACATTCTATTATAACTGTGAAACATTTAACTAGCGAATGCTCTACAAAATACAGCAACTTATTATATTCCATTTTCATTCTATTAGGAACCTGTTTTATTTGATCATAATCTATCCTAAGAAATCCTAAGAAAATAGGACTGCCATACATCAACCCAATCTATAAATGATCATCATTATTTCATATTTTTTCTTTTGTAACTAGAGGAACACTGACCCCCATTTGCTGTATAATTTGGGTCATGATATCAGTTTCAATTTCTATCCAAGGTTTCACTGGAAATATGTATGACTCTTGACTTGCAACAGTCAGTGCAAATCAAAAGTCATATACGGACTTAAACCTCTACGATGACCATGAAGACTAGGTGAATACACGAAGAAACGACAGAATAGGAAGTAAAGGAGACATATATGGCCAGAACTGTAGGCGAAAGGATTGGACAGCTGTGACCTAGTTGTGAATAAGAGCTCCATGAGACTGGACATGGAGGCAAAAAGAACCTGAGAGACTACATCTAGATTACAGAGGTCTCTAACTAATTTCCAAATACTAAACTGACTTATAATTAAAATGAAAACGCCCTCAATGAAAAATGCACTATAGTATTATAAAGCTACTTACGGCATCACGCCATATTACAGAATAACAATTTAAATATAATCTTTAAATGGTTGTCAGTAATTTTGTACACAAGGTAATAATATGCAAAACCACTGATACACTGACCGTAATTATGTTTCTATCCTTTTATCTACTACAAAAAAAAAATCGTACTCTATTAACAGTACATGATTTTAGCATTGCAGAACACTATGGACTGAACTCTTTGGATGAATTATGAGTTATGATATTCACACTGACAAATATTGAAACAATATATAATTTTTTAATCAGTGTTTTGCGACTTTGGGATGCAACACACAGCCAGCAGCATCTGGTTTTCTTTGTGGGGTTCTTCTAGTTACTCCCATAATTAGTACATAGATGTGGTAGTAATAATAATAATAATAATAATAATAATAATAATAATAATAATATTTTAAACAACAATAATATTTTCAAATGTGATACTCAAGATGCAAAAGCTACAATTCTCGAGGTTTTCTATCTTTTGAAGGCCTCGGATCCTCACAAATAGCCTAAACACACCTTACTTCTAACATACACGTCCAATTTTACTCACCTTTAGGCACTGCGTCATTACTTCGCCTTGGTCAGATTTGTCCTACTTCTGCCCATGAAATATTCACTCTTTCCTGAGCAAACTAGTGCTCGTTTAGCGTCGTCTTTTCCAACAAACACACATGAAGATGCACAAACTTCTTCATGTCAGAATAATAACTGCTATATGTCGCCAAACGCTTTTATATCGGCACACGCCGCCTACCTGTCCAGGTGACAGGCGCCTTTAAGGTTTACTTGACAATTCAAGTATATAATAACTATTAATTAATATTTTGACAACAGTTTAAGTTTAATAATTAGGCAATTTGTAAAGAAACCTGGCCTGATGTGAGCGGTTTGTTTGCTCAGGCTCTGTAAGAATCTGTAGTAAGCCCTGAATTCAGGATTAGCCCGTTTGAGCCGGTTAAAGGGGATGACGGTGCTGGAATCTTTTAAAGGGAGGTGGAGAAGGACGACATTTCTAGTCGGTGTGTCTTATACAGGTGTATGACTTCATAGAAAAGTTCCAGGTTTTATATGAAAAACTATAAGTTACTACAGTTACCAGAGTTAAATGTGTGGTTTTTTTATTTTATTTTAGATCTTGTCATTGGGGTAATGGAATTTCCTCGCAAAGAAAGCAAGACCCGACCGTCTTTGTGATTTTTTGGAAATAACGTCACCATTTATATGAAAATGTGGTAAATCGTATCTTTATAAACCTGCCTTCTTCATGGTTTTATTAAGTGACAACGCACCATTCACTGAGAAAAATATAACACAATTCAAGGACGTCCGTTTGCAGAAAGAGAATTATATTAAAATCATTGCAAAGACAGTTTGGCAACAAACGCATATGAGAGCCATTACAGTATTGCATGACAAAAGCGCTCAAAACATGATAATACATGTGTTGGACTTTAAAAAAAAGGCAGACATGGCAAAAGTGAACAAAATGCAAAATAGGCACAAAAATAACTTCCAAGAGAGTTTCATTATACTTGTCTGGATTTATCAGATCATTTACTGCTGTCTAATCTTTTGATGTTTTTCAGCATATACTGCATATTATACACATTTAGCATGACAATGTAATATATTTGTTCAGCAATGGCAGAAAGCTTATGCAGGAGCAAGATAATTTTGTGTTAACCTTTTAATATTCACCAATAATAAACAGACTTATTGAAGTCTACTGAAACTAGGCTCAAAAAAGAAACTCTAAAATCAAATAAATCATTCCTTCTACTTTAAAAATGTTTGAGATCACCAGGATTTTTTTGAACATCTCAATTCCCAAAATAGGCAAACACAGGCTAGTGCACAATTCAAAAATCTAAATTACTTTAAGATATCAACAATTAAGGTTTAAATCAACATCTAATGGCATATGAACGTCCTTCTTCATTAGAGAAATGGCTTACAACTTGCATAAGTCATCATGCATTCATTGTAAGTTGCACTCTGGTGTACACAGACTAATTAATTGCAATGCATATGAGTCAACTGAGTCTTCATTACTTGGTACATGTTGGCAATGACCTCAAAGAGTAATGTGCGCAAGAAAAGCAACAAAAATCACTGTCAAGTATACATTTGGCTAAAAAACACTAACTAGTGTAATTTCAATGGCAAAATAATGTCAAGTTTTTCCTTTCCTTACACACAGTCACAAAATCAAACCCTACTGTGTTTAGAGCAACATGAAACACTGCAGGTTTTACTGCAAGTGATTTTACTCATTTCATTATACTTCCTAAAAATGACCTCCTCATTTTTTCTCAGGTTTGTCTCACTCAAATTTACCTTCATCTACCCTGGGCATAATGCTTAGAACCTTCTTGTCACAATCACTCCCTTCCCATGATCCAATTTTGTTCATTAGATTTGTCTTTCCTGATGTCTTACACCTTTCTGGGTGTATTTAAGCCAGATGAACATAAGAAAAGACAGCCTCTTGTGGCTGAAATAAGATCGTGGGAAGTCGATTGTGACACTTCCGTTATGAAAATGAACTGTATTACCACTTTAGTAAGGCTTTAAATACAATAACTATTCATACTGTATAGTAATACTATAGTTTTCTACTGGTGTCCATTCATACAACAGAGAATAAGTATAGGAATGCAACTGTACTGAATTGTGAACAAAAACATCTATAACACTTGCTTGTTTTTTCTGATCATACTATTGAAAAAAGGTTGTAAAAATGCAAACATATAGTATCCTATAGTATACAGGATAGAGGAAACAACATTAGCATGTATTGGATAATACGGTTTTTACAACAGGTGATACTTCTAGTTCATTTTTCATAAGCAAAACAAATACACCATTAAAATAAAACCTGCTACTAATGAGTGTTTATCAGCAGTTAAAAGAACATGAAGCAGAAGGTAGATTGACACCAGGAGTAATGATAACGCAGACCTGCCTCCTGCTCCTGACCCAGTGCCTCCAGTAACAGACCCATTGGCGTTCTCTTCAGCCCGATGCTCTCTAACTTGTTTTCCAGTTTGTTCTTCAGGCTCCTCAGCCTCACCGAGGCATGGATCAGGATCACTGGAAAAGAAGAGCTAAAGACCGATATGACCAGGAAACATACACGTTCTGATTGGAATTGGAATTTACATATTTCCTGAAATAAATGACATACCGCATTTGGAATTTTATTGCATTGGAACAGAATTCTTAATTCAGTGGCAAACTAGGAAGGGGAGAGTCAAATATCCCACAAGAAGTGAAACAAAACAACATGACATAATCTGTAGATCATTTGTTAATTTGTTTTGTCAAATTAAAACCAAAGACTAAAACCCCAAAAGCATTTTATTTCCTAAATCAAGCTGGACTGGATAGTTGGGTGCAAATGGCATAAAATGACCACAAAGAATGAATAGCTGTATGTTTGTATCGAATTAAGTTTACTCTTTCTGTGATTTATAAACTATCTTTTCTTGCAACAGTTACTTCTGGGCCACATCAACTGTATTCGCAATGAAATATGAGTGCGCCTTCTGTACTTTTTTTCTTTATGTCAGTGCAAAATAATGGGAAATCGGAAAATGACTCTACTTATTTGTGTTGTGTTGCATTAGAATAGATTGTCGAATTCAAACTGTAATCAGAGACAATTATCTCAGAAACCAAACAATAGAGATGACAATCCGAGAGGAGATACTGACTCAAAAGCGGGAAGCTGATGATGCGAAGGAAGACTGCCACCCCTCCCAGGACGGACAGCAGGAGGTAGCTAGAGCCTAAAATTGCGATCAAACAGACATTGGGATGATTCCTTCGGAAACGCCGGATTATAGCCTTATTCTCCGCTGACCAGACGAAGCCCAGGAACACCAGGGTCACTACTGTCGCCCCGAGGATCAGCTGGAATGGCCGAAAATACCTGAGCAAACAGGAGGAGACAGGTGAGAAAGACAGAAGGCGGAGACCATGACAATAAAAAGAGCTGATTGATAAAACAATAAAGGAACGATGGAGATCATCTAAATATCGGGATGTCCGAGAAATGACAGCAAATAAAATCATGGAGAAATAAAGAAGTGATTTTTATGTGTTTTTTATTACATTATTACTATGTTCTGTTCTACAGGCCTCTACCTTTTGGTCAACAACGAACTACAACCAATTCTTTTATGTATATATTTATGCAAAAACAATAAACTAAAACTTCGTGATCTAAATAATTAAGTGGCAATCAGAACCGTACATTTATTATTGTTCATGCTTATTTTGGGGGAGGATACACGTAATTTTAGGTGATCCTTTACTTTAATCTGTTATCTTAAATTGATTTAAAATGACTTGCACAATCTCAGGAACGAATTTACATTTCACTGCGTTCTCATAAAGATTCTCGAATCCCAAATGATGGTGTTTTTGCTCAAACGTCAAACTGTTAAAAGTAAAAATAGAGTAAGGAAGAAAAAAAAGACTTCTTTGCCATTAGAAGTCGGCCTGATATGATAACAAAATGATTTGCTTTTTTTCGTGCCACTTGATGAAAAGCCTAATTTTGGCATTTTAATGTTAATCATGATCCAAATCTCCATCTCTGTTTACAAAAAGACACAGCGGTCCAGAACACGAACACGTCACATGTTTCTTACCCGACCAGCAGCAGGAAGGCCACGACCGAGACGAAATAGTTGGTCTGATAATACAGCAAGTTGTTAATGATCCGGTTGTTCCACTTCTCGAAATTACGGAAATCTGGAGCGGAGAAGCTGACCAGACGACAGAGAAAGTAATCAAGGTTCCAGGCAGCAGGCTAGACGTCCACCATTTTCGATGCTCATAAGGGACTACGCTACGCAGCTTGCAATGCGTGCGGGCGTCGCAAACTTACGTATCTTTCCTGCGCGTGCGCCAGTTAAAGAACCGCGAGGCTTTACAATAAATAAATAAATAAATAAATGAATGAATAAACCATCCATAAGTTCAACCATAAAATACTTTATTGATACATCATTTGTTCCACTGTATTGCTCCATGAATACATACATCACCAAAAACTAATACGGACACGCAGCATCTCTTTCATTTTTTAAAAAGAAAGAATGAATAAAGTCAAAAGATGAATAAAGAACACTGTGTTTATATGACTGAAGATCTATAAAATTGTCCATATTTTAAGCACTATAAATACCAGACCAGACAGTTTGAAATAACTAACCTTCAGCAGTGATGTCATGAGAAAAGTGAAAACATCTCTTTTTGGTAGCCTAGGTCCTTGTAGAAATTGTTTGTGAATATTATATACTTTCCAGACTACGTCACTAAATAATATTTACCATCCAAGTTTAGTACAGATGTTTCAGTTGGTACTTCTGAAAGTCCAATAACTCCCCCAAAACCTGAACTGAATAATTCATAGACAAATCTTCCAGTACAAATTATTCGTGCTCTTCACCAAGTAAATTTTCCATAGGACTTGGTTTTAAAATGCATTCATAGAAACTACCTAAAAGACAGATTCTACTTTATTCAATGTACTAAAGCGTGCCTGAAATTTCCGCTTTAGCATTGGAAAAGAACAAGCACTGATATGTCCACGAGGAGATCAATTATATCGTACTTCCCCTGAGCAAGTACTGCATATACAGACTTTAGAGAAAAGAAGGTCAAGTATCATCGAGCCTCAAGACTAAAACCTAGGAACTAGAAGTATCTAGACCCCAACTAGGTTCTAGGTTCTAGTCTTTTCCCCTAAGTCAGCAGTGTAATATTCACCACAACCGCGTTTACTGATACTGTCCGTAGCCCCGGCTGCCTTGGCTTCCGTCTTTCGGTGGAAGCTGACTTGGATCATCCAGAAACGGACTCGCTGCAGAAGAAAAGAAAACCAGTAGTTATGACATCAAACAGTTCATTCGATTCAAAAGCGGCTACAATGAGATCAGAGAAGTCATGTAGACAAGAGTTTGGATTGGTGAATAAAACTGAACGCATGAAAGTTCTTAAATTTTTTTTGCTATTTTATAACAAACAGCACAATAATTTCTCAATCATCCTTCTTCTTCTTCTTCCTCTTTCGGCTTTTCCCTTCAGAAATTGCATACAGCAATCATCTGTCCATCTAGTCCTATCTTCTGCATCCTCTACCCTCACACCTTAACTTCATGTCACTCTTTCACCCACATCCATAAATCTCCTTTTGGGTCTTCCTCTCAGCCTCCTACCTGGTGGCTCCAACCTCAGCATCCTTCTACCTATGTACTCATTGTCTCTCCTCTGGACGTGTCCAAACCATCTCAGTCTGGCCTCTCTGACTTTATCTCCAAAACATCAACATGAGCTGTCCCTCTGATGAACTCATTCTGATCCTATCCACCCTCGTCACTCCCAAAGAGAACCTCATAGTGTGAGAGTGAATGCTGACAAACCTTAACCTTGGAGGTGAAACACATCATATATGGCTCTCTAAAAGAAATTTACACTTGGTTTTTGTAAGAATATGTATAATGTTGTTGGCATAAATGAGCTAGAAATTAGGCTGCATATAGACTTAATTTGCCTTTAAAATCCCTGTACAAGAATCGTGAATTCTCTAAGGGAAAATATTCCTTCAGAAAGGGTGCAAACAAAGCTTGTTGTTACGAGGTATGAGACTCACGGTTTTGGAACTGTGGGGCTGTGTATCTAGTGAGCAGAATGCCAAAGCCTTCAATAAGGGCCAGTAGAATCCCACCCATCATGGCAGAACCCACCATAGCCAAAGGCCCACCTGGGAATATACACACTCACAGTTAACAGAATACCATAATCCACACTTAGAATAACTGGCAAAATTATGTTTGAAGATTAAAGCTATAATTAGCATCTAAAATAATGTATGTGTTAATAAATTCTATATAAATCAGTATTTTATTAATTTAAATTAACATATTACTAGTAATACTTTAAGCAAATTATGCATGTAAGCCCTCATTCTTAATTTTGCTAAATAATTTGCTGTGCATATTCCAACATACTTATCCATAGCAGACCTGTCTACGACTGACACACCTGCATTCACATATTTGCTTTATATTTTACTTTGATTGTATGACTTAAGGTGGTATTGCTATGTGCTATCGCCCAGTGCTATGGTCAGTTACGACCAGTAAATGACAGAGGCTGTTTAAAACATTTGCTGCTTTAAAGAAATATGTCATTTGAAAGAGCTGATGCAGATGTAAAGGCACAAGCATGGCACTAACTGCGTGATCTTAGGATGGCTCAGTCATGTACCGCTGATGATGGAGTTCAAGTCTGCTTTCCCCCTCAGTCGCACCAGACCGCAGTCGATGGTGGAGAACAGACCGCCCCAGACTGCAAAACTACCTGCGGGACAAAAGCAAGGATCACTACAGTTGGTAAGTGGCAGTTGCTAGCGTAAGTGTTAGGGAGTTGGCCCCATGATTGGAGGGTCGCCGGTTCAAGTCGCGGACGGTAAAGGTAGCACAGAGGTACTCATGAGCAAGGTACCGTCCCATACCAGCTGCACTTTAAACAAAGGTACTAAAAATACTTATAGCCAAAATACATACAGTGTATAAAACAAAAAGCAATGCTGTGGATAAACTAAGCAACGACACTCACAATTGATATAACATCACAATTTCCATTTGTCAGCCACGGTCAACTATAATTTGTTTTAATGTCAGTCACAATTTTCATTTCAAACCTGTTTTCCCAATTTCTCTGTAATTAGCTCATATTGGTTGATAATATCAGATAACCAATTTATTGGTCTGGCTCTAAAGTTAATACCACAAATTTGCTGGTCAATGGCAAAATATATATAAATAAGGGCTTTATACAATGCATTTTAACCAGCGTTTACAGATGTGACCAGTTTCTTTACATCATGGCAGCGATCAAATTCCACTGATGAATCCAGTTTCTGTTTTGTGAGGTGAAAAGTTGCTTGAGGTGGTACAGCTTGTACCCATGCGGTTAGTCAGTTACGCATCAACAGCGACAGGGCACAGCTGTCATGTGTGGCTCTGTGTCAGTGTCAGGATGCTGAGCCATGCTGTTGACGGACGTCACAAAGGACTTGCTTTAAGGAAATATGTCATTCAACAGAGCTGATGCAGATGAAGCAGGTTATTTGATCTCATTACCGGGAACACATTCATATGGGGATGACGGCTCAATCGAAGGGTGCTGATAATGCAATTATTGAAATTCAGGTCAAATATAATCAGAGATGAACAGAATGAGATAAAAGGGTAAAAGAGAGGAGGCTCACCTCAATCTGCGGCTTCAGTTCGCACGGCATTGGCGCTGCCTTTCAGCCGGTGTCGTACACCCTGAGACACAGGCAACAATCATGTTTAAGTCAGGAGAAATACAGGGGAAGTGGTTAAAATGAGGAGAGAGCTGGGGTTGAGTGATTGAAACTTACAACTGGAGCATTGCGGAAGCCTTTAACCAACTGGAAGACATACCACCCTTAATGGCACCATTGTAAACCTTGCCTACAGTCATCAACTATTCTCCTGGACTGGAGAGAGAAGTATTGGGGTGGGAGGTGGAAGGAAGGAAAGGAAGGGTTGAGAGAGAGAGAGAGAGAGTATTAGGGTGGGTGGGAGGGTGGAAGGAAGGAAGGAAGGGGGTTTGAGAGGGAGAGAGAGAGACAGAGAGAGAGAGGTGGGGTGCTGAATTGGGAGGGTGGAATGAAGGAAGAGAGGAAGGGAGGTTTGAGAGGAGAGAGAGAGAGAGAGAGAGCGAGAGAGGGAGAAGACAGAATGACAGAAAGACAAAATGAGACAGAAAGAGATAGGCAGACGTCAGGTGGGACACAGAAAGCAGGGAACAAAAAAGGGAGAGGGAAGAGGAGGAAGTGAGAAAAAGAGGAAGAGGGAGAGGAATGGAAGAAGGGACGTCAAGAAGGTAAAGAAAGGCAGAGAAACAGACAGAAGAGACCGGGGAGGAAAAGAGAAAGAGTGAAAAAGTTGAGAATGACAGAAAATGAGAGGTAGAAGGGGTAACGGAAGGAGAGAGGGAAAGTGAAGGAGAAGGAGGAAGGAGAGAAAGAGAGTAATGGAGGGAGGGAAGAAAACGGACGAGTGAGAGGCAGAGAGAGGAAAAAACAGTTATGCACGGATGAATGAATGATTAAAATATAAAAAGAAGTGACTGACATGGCACTGTAAATCTTTTTTATAGGCTGATCTGACATCACCTGTCAGAGTGTGTATTAAAGCCGTGTGTGTGTTTATGGCGCTAAAAGCAGTTGCAGTGTTTACAGAAAACAGCTGAGCGTCAGATAACCAGACGCGTCTCGTTGTGGAAACAAACACAAACACGACAACTACACACCCTCCACACATCTACGCTGAAGAATCATGTTAAAATATTTCATTTTGCCTTGATTAAAAAGATCGACTTTCAAGCTGTCACACAGCTCGTACTTTACCAAGGTTCACGGGCATATTCCTCCATGATAAACCGCTGACGTAAACGGCAGACGCAATATTGAAAAACGATAGGAGCTGTTGAGGCGGGGTCTAGCGCCTTGTGCTGTTCAACGGGGTTAGTCAGAGATCGGCTTTATTTGTCGATTTTAGCCTTTTATGTCGTGAACACTATTTAACAGACATAAACATTGCTCATAATGCACATATTCAGGGATATAAAAAATAAATCCAAACCACTCCAACCTCAGGGATCCGCTAGAGCCCGTAAAGGGCAGGGGTTAAGTGTAATCATTTCCGCCGCCTCTCAGGATGGTTTCGCTTCATTGAAAAGACAGTGGGGAAGCGTCTGACTTTTATAAAGGTAATTTTCGTTAACATATAAACCGATTTGGTTGACATATTTTACATCTTAGTTTGCAGCACTAAGCCATATAAGTTAGTTAGGTACCGTAAAGCTATTCGGGGATGCTAACTGTAGGTAACTAACGCGGCTAAGCGCTGCAAGGCTCTTAAATATACGTTTTGTGTCTGTAACATTACTACGAATGCGCTTTACAATCATGTGTTCTGTTTAGATGCCGCTGCCTCCAGCCCTCCTGGCTCGTCTGGCCAAGAGGGGAATCCTCAAACAGTCCGACCATGGTAAGACAACTTGCTTTATTATTATGTTGTAAAAATGCATTTAGATAAAGTATTTGCCTCCTTCCTGATTTCCGTATTTTGCTTATTCATAACACTGTATTTTTTCCAGATCGCTAAACAAACTGCGTAACATAAAAGAAAAAACAACTAGAGTAAACCCAAATAAACAATTTTCAAATGGTTTATTAAAGGAAAACAAGTGCCCCTGAATGCACATCTAAAATTACAACTAATGTTTGAACAGTCCAGTGTGGCAGCAGAGTGAATACCTTTATTGATTGCCCATTAAAATATAATCAATAAAGGGAATTGACCGGAAACCAACTGACTTACAAGTTCCAGGTTTCTGATTTTCTACCCTGCAATTTTTTTCTTCCCTAACATGTGATGTGCTTTTTATTATCAAAGCTAATCTTTCTCTTTTTACATGGCTTGCCTGCATATCTCTTTCCAGTTTCTATAGAAATAGGATTCTGCTCTGCTGACACTAGATCAGCATTTGACATTATGTCCCACATCTATTATCTATTTCCTGCCCTTTTCATGTTGCTTTTGTGTCTGGTTAAGGAAAACGTAGAGCATTTGTTTATTGAGGTTTCATTTGTAGCCTCTGTCTGGTGCTGACTGTGTTTTTTATTCTGTATATTATAAGAAGCTGAAGAGGAGATCATGGCAGGGGACTATGATGGCCAACAGCATGAACCTCACAGGCCACAAGGCTGGAGAACTTGCCGGCTAACTGGTACAAAGTATTTGACCCCCAATGGTAAGAGGCTTGGGCGGCAGGGTGGCACAGAGGTTAGCGCTCCCGCCTCACAGGTTCGGGAGCGCTAAATTGGCCCTATAAAGTGTGAAGGTGATTGTGTGAGTGTTTGAGTGTCATTAGGCAATTTGAAATGACTGATTGTGGGGAAGAAATGAGTAACTAGGATGATTGTCTAGATACCCAATAGTGGTTTGTGTTTGTCCTCAGTGGTCTGCCGTATTACTGGAACGTGGAGACAGATTTAGTGGCCTGGCTGTGCATGTGACCCTCTGTGCATCATGCTGAAAGCTGCAAGAAGCAAAAGGTACACAGATGGAGTGGGGGTGGGTTGGGGGAGAATTAGTAGTAAACTGTAATAAAACTAGTGCTAAGAAACTCTTTATGATCTGTGATGCTGTGTGATGAAGCAGCCTCACCATAAAGTGTCCTCTCACTTGAGTTTTCAGCTGTAATTAAAAATAAAACATCAGGTACAGATTTATTATTATTATTTATAATGAAAATACATCAAATGAACCAAAGAAATATTGACTTTACGTTTGTGCATGCTTGATAGAAATGCATAAATGAGTGAAATTCTTATGTGCAGCCTGTGTGGTACAAAGTAATGATAATTTTTATGTAAAACCCAATAAATCTGTTTTCCTCAGCGGATATCGCGGACGACAGAGGGGACGGCCACCACGAGAAGCCGGACCGAGAGCGTGAGCGAGACAGAGACGGGAGGCGAAACGAGAAAGAGATCGAGGCGAGACAGGATGAAGGAGGACAGAGAGAGAGGACAGGGACAGAGATGAGACTGGGACAGAGGCGGATGAGGAGGGAGGACGTGGGCCCGTACAATAAGTCAAAGAGAGGTAGCGTCCATCTCTGAATTGCTTTTCTTCAGGCACAATTACAGTTAGACAACTGTGTTTATCCCTGTTCCATTAAATAGATCCTTTGTGTTTGCTTGCTTTATAGTTGCTGCCGATTGAATGTACATGATAAACGTCTTATTCTCTTTTGACAGGTGGAAGCCGTAAGCAGGAGGAAATGGACCCCATGGATCCAAGCGCCTACTCAGATGCTCCACGGTAACATTTCAATCATATCATTATCTATAACAGCCGGGTCTTGCTATTTTGAAGGGCTACTGTTATTAGACCTCATATCTTTTTAAACTTGATCTTAAGAAAGTTTCTAAGAAAACTATGCCATGGATTTCATGATGGGGGAAGCTAGTGGCGTAATGGTTAGGAAGTTGGCCCTGTGTTCAGAGGGACGCTGGTTCGAATCAGTAGTGGCTTCTATAAGGTACTCATGAGCAAGTTACCGTCCCCAAACACTGCTCCCCGGATGCTGCCCGATGCTCCATCATGGATGGGTCAAACAGAGATCACATTTCGTTGTGGTGCACTGTGTGCTGTGCTGTGTTCACAGTGACATGTAATCACTCACTTTTTCTCCAAACTGCCCAATTCTTTAAAATGGGCAAACTCCCCCAAAATCCTCATAATGGGACATGAGGCTGGTGAATGACTGAATCTTTGTGAAAACTGTGGATTTTAAGAACAAATTTCTGCAGCTGAGGTCCATTGAAAATACTGTATTATGACCTCTACACTTATAAAACCAGCTCTTCAGGCCTCCCAGCCTTTTTTGAGGACGGGTCCTTTTTTCACCTCTATGTTTTTCTCCGCGTGTGTGTGTGTGTGCGGCGCGAGGGCATGGTCACGGCCTTAGCGCGTAGCAGGCGAAAGCGGGGCGGCACACTGGCCCGGGGGCCCTGTTCCAGCAGAGGCCTACCTAGCCTGGGGCAGTGCTCAGGGCCAACGCTGAGCTCACCTAGCGCCTGGAGGAGGAGGAGGACGACGACGACGATTGAGCAAGGACATGGCGACTGTAGAGCCTTTGTTACAGCCCGAGGAGCGATTCATAAGGCGTCCTTATTAAATCAACAGTTGTTGATGAACGGGACTAGTTTGGAAACCTTGGCCTTGGGATATGTTGTAAGGGAGTAAAATGCCTCTGACTTGTCACGTGAGGATGAAATTATGAGGAATTTCAGCATAACATTTGGTTTTTAAATATTTCTGATGGATTTGCTCTGTTGTTGCTGACATCCTTTAGGGTGTTCCCTTTGGTCACTGATCAAGGGCTTGATATCAACACATAATCTGATGTTGAATAGTGGGTCGGTCTCAACAGATTCTTTATAGGGCTTCTAGTGAGATGTTTTACTCAGTATCAGTTTATGAAGGCTCTTTACTGTCGTTATGGCACCTCAATACATTTGTCCTGTCCGTTTTTATTTGCTTGTGTGACAGTTCAGAGATCAGTGTAAATATGTGTGTATTATACATTTTACAGTTCAGTTTTTTAAAATGTGAATGCTCTGGATAGTCAGGACTTGTTGTTAAAACTTATTTTTTGGCTAAATAAACCTTTTTGCAATCTAAATTGTATTTTGTCTTTAACAAATTTAGCCTCATTTTAGAGTCTTTTGTCTATTATTTTCTGGTTGCAGTAGGGGAAATGCACCCTGCTTGATGCAGTGTTAAAGACTTGGTTTGATATTTTGGTTGATGACTAAATATAAAATCAGACTAAAATAATTCGTTAGCTTCATTAAACTGTACCTTTTCAGAAACAACTTGAGCATCGAAAACATTTTTGATTAAAAGTTTGCCACAGATTCTAGTTCTCCGATGCTGTTACAATATCTGCACATCCCAGATCCGACTTCATAGACTCTAGAATATTTTCATATTGAAACTTTGTATGAAAACCACATACAAATGGTCTCTCTTTCTACTTCTAATTTAAAGTTTGTATTTTATATTCCACTTCTAGTTTTAAGCGTATATTTTATGTTCTATTTATATATTGCCTCTTGTATGTACATTATTTTTTCTCTGTTCCTTGTTGTTTGCACTGTTAAAACTGGAGCCACGTCGTCTCGTCTCCGTTTATGCTTATGCGGTATATAGCAGAGATGACAACGTTTGCTTTGACTTTGAACATCCAGGCCCCTTATACTTAAATAAAAACGGATATTTTATGCGGTTGCGCCTATCGTTCATACGTAAACAGAGGTTTCTGCCACTGAAACTGGGTATTTTTGAAAACTCCGGCTTCAGTGACTTCGTATGGACAGGGAAAGCGGAGTTTTATGTTCATAGCGTCATAAGTGTGCGACAGGAAATGCGTTGACGTCAGATGTGCGACGTTTTTTACGCAGAAGACGCAAGATGGATACTGTCAGAGCAGCGATTCTCGTCTGCCTTATTCTAGCTGTTTGTGCACCGTCTGCTTACGTTTGAAAGTAACTCGACTAACCTACCTGTCCACACGAAGCACCCTCAATTAAGCAAATTTGTTTACAAAGCAACCGGATTCTGGTCCAGGTTTCTGATTGGCTGACATGGTTCTTTATGGTATTTATCAGGATTCGTGTGTACAGAGAACTTTTTTGAAAACGGGCTCATGTGTACGAATATATTTTTCGAAAACGGAGGGAGAAAAAAAGTCCGTTTTTATAAATACCCAGCTACGTGTGTACGGGTCCGCAGTGTTTCATTCAAAAATATAACTGCAGTTTGCAGCTTTATCAGTTTTTGACGAATTGAAGTGGCCAGACGTTGAAATATGACACGTTTCATCCTTTTATCTGGGGTGCTGGTTCCAAAGCGTGGGCAAAAGCGCCAAATAGCTTGTTATAAGCATACCAACTGGCAGAGTGAGGTGCCAATTTTTCTTTGTGCCTGAGTAGTAGGGAGGGTTTCAGACAGCCACCACCTGGCCAAATTTCAAGCTGGCCACCAGAGCAGTTTCTATGACACTCGGTGTGTGGCATTGCAGTCTGCCAAGCCCACCCACATTTATTTGCATGTACAGCAAATGAAGACCTAAATTAAAATGTGCTCGATAATAATTAAAGAAGAGTGTCTTGGAATTCAAATGATACCAGTTGCATGCAGATTGGATAAAAATCCAATTAATACAGTTAAAGTGGTTTGCATATAATGCAAATTGTGAAAATCAATATGGCGAGGAAATAGATCGAGGGTCTATAAAGGTCGTCTTGACCCAAGGAGTAAGATGGTATAAGATTTTTGAGAATAAGACTGTAGTTTCCAAAAAGTTATTAGGCAAAACGCAAAATAGCTTATTAGCGCCACCAACTGGCAAAGTGGTGAATTTTTTTTTTGGTCTGAGTAGTAGGAGGGGTCCCGGACCTGCCAAATTTAAAGCTGTAGCCCACCCAGAGCCGGATTTCTATGACACTCAGTGTGTGGCATTGCAGTCCTATGCCAAGCTGACCACATTTATTTGCATATTACAGCCAAATGAAGACCTAAATTAAAAATGTGCTCGATAATAATTAAAGAAGAGTGTCTTGGGATTCAAATGATACCAGCTGCATGCAGATTGGACAAAAATCCAGGGACGAGTTCGAAAAAGATGGATTTTCATTCTATGCAAATTAGCAAAAAATCAAATATGGCAGAAATAGATGCAAGAGTCTAAAAAATTCATCTTAACCCAAGGAATAAGATGATATAAGATTTTTGAGAATCTGAACTAGGGTTCAAAAATTATTAGGAAAAATGCATTTTTTTTTGGAAAAACGCAAAATAGCTAATTTTGGTGCATTTTTTTTTGCCTGAGCAGTGGGTGGGGTACCGGACCTACCTGCCAAATTTCAAAGCTGTGGATCTTACAGTTTTTTTCTCTACAACGCGTTTTAAGGCAGAAAAAAAAAATCAGCACGATTCCACTGCATGGCCCCCTAATTATTTTATAAAACAGTATCTCAAGAAAAAAGAAAGGTCTGGACTGACGTAAAAATTAGGCTCAAATTTTACTATTTTAAAAGAAGCATCATAAAAGAATGCATTCAAAATGTCATTTTTATTTTAAAATGATACTGTTGCACGTTTCTGTAGCACAAATACAAAATTTCTACAGCTTTTATTAAACAACATAATCCTTATAACAAACAATATCCAAAATCCAAATCATCACTTTTGCTACTCGTTAAAAAACATTTTATATCGTAGCTTTACAATATAAAACGTTTTTTCATCACTGAAACAAACAAGAACGAGGCCTCAAGAAATGAATGAACGCCTCAGAACTCGCTTTGAGTAAAAAGAGAAGGAAACTAGTCCGCGTCATCCCTATCGTAGTCCAACAATACAAAATGTTTTTCCATCACTGAAGTGAACAAGAAAGTGATGAAGTTCACAGTGAGGAATGGGCTGAGCTGTAATAAAATGAAATGAATTTGTGGTGATTGGCCTGTTGGTCTCCCAGCAAAGTTTAAGAGATGAGGAAGAGGAGGAGGAGGAGGATGAGTTGGGACAAGTCACTCAATGTGTTCCGCCAACATAGTGGCAAATGGAGTCATAGTCCAGTTTAAAAAGCTGATCCTCATAACATTCCAGCTGGACCACTGCACGACACCTCTCCTTGTCGCGCTGCAAGATGCTGCCCACCTGCGCGGGTGCGCGCACAGACACACACACACACACACACAGGTTTAATATTGTATCTTACTGAAAGCCTTAACAATTAAGGTCAAGAGTATTACTCATGTGTAACTATCTGTTGTAAATCTAACAATCCCAAAAGCCTAAACTTCAGTCTAACCCTAATTTTCTAAATCTTACCATAATCTTTTTATCCTTTATAATCTTTAATCCTAATTTTTTAGATTTACTTAAATTTAGATGAGGTTAATTAGGTTAGAAAGATGGACAGGGTCCCATTTCCTCTACGCCTAAACTGAAGTCTAACCGCAAGTTTATAATTAGTTTCCTTTAAAAACTGAAATTTGAATATAAACACTAAAACACATCACAACAGTTCTATCTGTAGGCAACAACGTTTCGCAAATTTTCTACAACAATGTAATGTGCCTATAAATCTGCAGAAAATGTGAAATATCCCCTCACCCTTCCTCGATGCTCGCCCAGCACCACCATCACCATGTCTCCGTCGCCTTTGGGGATGATGGTTTCCAACATTGACTGTTTCACGTCTGATGAGGAAAGTTGGAGGAATGGAGGAAGAGGTCAGATGGTGACAGAGAAATAGAGGGATGTAGGGATGGTGAGAGAGGAATAAAGGGAGGTAGGGATGGTGAGAGGGAGGGATAGAGGGAGAGGGGGAGGGATGGTTAGAGAGGAATCGAACGGGGTGGGGATGGCTCAGTTTAAATACACAAATGTATTTGCTGTAGAGTGAATTGTGACATGTCTTACCGTCCAGCAGTCGGCCCTCATCCGTTCGACATACACACAGATACGGCGTGAGAACGTCCTCGATTCTCATCTGGACAGAACACACCAAATGATTAATAAAAGAATAACTTGAAAAAAATGATTAACTTAAAAAAAAAATGTCCACATTTGTCATAAGAGTGCTTTTAATTTTGTAAGATATAGAGTAACCGACAAAAAAGAGAGAAAACACACCTTCGATTTGTAGTATTTGCCACCTTTAAAGTCTTTATCTATGAAGCGGACACGGAGGTCTCGCTGCAGCCAGGAAGGGTTGGGAGGCAAGATCCGGGGCTGTTTGGGGGCGGAGGACTTCTCTCTAGAAGAGAGGCATGAGCAGGAACCAGTTTCATCACAGACAAAACACGTTTCCAACCTTACAGTCTAGTTTCACTTCACTCTCACAAAGAAAATACAACAGTACATGAATACAACGTTGTGTCAATTCAACTATGGACAATACTGCGTAGATGCAGCAGCAGCTCATAATAGATTATAACAGGGTTTTCAACCGGTGTTCCGCGGCCCCCTGGTGGTCTGACATGCAATCCAGTTTCACTACTGAAATCACTTTTTAAAAACCATTTCATTTGATTTATTTTTTAAACATTTCCTGATGATTTGGGCATCTTTATGAATAATGAATTGAATGCAATTATCTAAAAAAATTAATGACAAAAAATACTCCCCCCACCCCACATGGACACACAGTGGACAGCGCCAGACGGACGGAAGCAGCTGGAAACCCCTGGATTATATCATAATGACATTGCTTGGCGATTTTCTGCCTATGGCGTAAAACTTCTAGTTAGAAAGAACATCCTGGGAGTAACTAGCTGCCCGATCTGCGATCCATGCTCAGTCTGTGTGCAATGTGAAGTAAAGTTAATTCATTAAATTTGCAGAAAATTGATTATATAGCAAAAATTATATCAATATCGGGATTTTGTTTTGATTTTGTTCATATCGCATAGTCCTGATGTTAAGGATGCCCAAAGATGCCCAAACTGGAAATTTCTCTGCCCTCATTTATCTGTTTATGCAGAAGTAATTCCAATCCTCGCACAGTGGTTACCTGTCACCGCTCGTTTCTCTGTCTTTCTTCCTTTTCTCTTCCTGCCGTCGCTCCGAGTACCGGTCTCTCCTCGTCTCGTCTCTGTCTTTCGACCCAGACTTCTTCTGTTCCTTCTCCTGCTGCTCTCTTTCCTTTTCTCGTTCCTTTTCCTTGTGGGCTTTGCTGAGGCGGCCTGAGGAAACGAGAGGGTGTGTAATGCAGGAGAGATTGAGAGTGAGCGAAGTTATTTTGTCTTTCAGAGACCTGAGGCGTAAGCGATCGCAAATCTCACGGTCTCATATCGCATCATGGTTTTGAGCAAGGAAAGTGGATAATCAAACTTGCTCGAAAACTTTAATCAACGAACCTTAAAGGATCACAATGCTCTGGTTATTTGGGTTTGGTTTGAAGTATAGCCCAAAATATTAATTGTGACCCGATCTGCCGTAATGAGTCGGAAGTCGGCGTCCTATTTATTTATTTAGATACGGGCCGATTATGTTGACAAACATCAAAAATATCGATTTTTCTTTTTTGGTCTTATATGAAAGAAAAGGTCTTCAAAATTAATCTGGTCTCCAAAAAAGAAAAATTGCTATGTTTGTGATGGTTTTCAACGTAATTGGCCCGTATCTAAATAAATAGAACGCCGACTTCCGACTCATTACGGCAGATCGTGTCACAATTAATCTATCACAGTGGCTTTAACTCACTGATGTGAGCTTATATTCGCGATCCACACCATGCTGCTCATGATTCCGTAAACACGAACACATGAAAAGGTCTTGTTTTGAGTGCAAACACTCTGAGAACAACGGCTCTCGCAGCAACCCAAACGCCAAACGTCACAGCAGAACCAGTTTTACACTCTTCTGCTGCTTGCTGACCTTCTCTTCAGAACCCTTCAGGACAAAATATCTGTAAAAGTGTCATGGCACTTGCGTATCATTTTGTCTGTACCAGTACCTCTCAAAAAAAAAAATTTAATATCATGAAAAATGATATTATATATGACATTTCATATTCTAAAAAGCAGATTACTGTGACAAAAAGGTTTTATTTTTACATTTTTCATTTTGTAATTAAATTTTTAGAAAAGGCACACATTCATACAAGATTCATAATATTCATCACAGATAAAGTGAAACATTTTAAGCGTTTTTATTTTGGATTTGTTTGTTTTGATGTTGATAATTACGGTTGATAGCTCATGAAAATCAGACATCACAAGAACACTTCTAATGATCGATCAAAACGGATTTTCACAATAATGAAATTTCCAACTTCTGAAAAATGTTTGGTTTTTTTTTTTTACAGTGGGACAGTGCCAAGCGAACATATGAACATAGCCTATATGAAGGTTTAACTTTTTGAATGAAATTACAACAAATGATCATTTTTTGAGACTCACTGAGGTCTTTGCTGTACTTGTCGTACTCCTTCTGATGGACCAGGCGTATGTGGTGCTGGGAGACGGTCACTGATGTTCCCAGGATGGCGAGTTTCACCACGACTCGGGTGTTCTCGACGTCCACTCCCTCTACCTGAAAGAAGAGAGAGAGAGAAAGAATAAAAGACAGGTAAACTGAAATATGGGGACATATGAACTGCATAGCAAAACAGAACAGAAGAGAGATGGAACGATGAAGAAAAAAGGAGGTGACTTCTAAACTTGTCTTAACTTTCCCAACAGGAGAGAAGAGAGAGAGGGAGAGTAAGGGAGGGATGGGCAGAGGAGAGGCAGGGAAGGAAGAGTGAAGAAGGGAGTGTGAGAGAGAGAGAGAGAGAGAGAGAGAAGGAGGCAGGGAGGGAGACAACTGAGACAATTACTTAAAACAACTAGAAAATCATAAATCTGGCTCCAAAGCACCAACAGCACTCCCACCTTTCCGTATCGGTCTTTATGGACCCCCGCCTGGACCTGAACGCAGCGTCCCGGCCCTAAAACCAGCTCCTCGTCTTCCTCCTTCCTCTCCTCCTTGGGTTTAGAGTTCTTCTGTTCCGGACCGTTAATGGCCGAGCGATCAGCACCGAGACCCAGAGACTTAGGCCTTAGCTGGTGTTCTACTGGCTTTATATTCCTGCAGGGGGCAGACGATAAGACTTATGAGAAGCGTGGGAGGGAGCGAGGGATAGACGGACCAAGACGGAGGTACGGAACGACAGAGAGATGAATGGGTTGATAGACAGGAGGTCAGCAAGCAATAGAAAGACAGATAGGATGGAGGAGGGAGAAAGCAACAGAAACAGACGGGAGGAAAGGATGGATGGATGGACTGATGGATGGATGGATGAATGGATAGACAGATGGATGGATGGATGGATGGATAGACAGATGGATGGATGGATGGATAGACAGATGGATGGATGGATGGATGGATAGACCGGATGGATGGATGGATGTGGATAGACGGATGGATGGATGGATGGATATGGACGGATGGATGGATGGATGGATGGATGGACGGATGGATGGATGGACGGATGGATGGGTGAACCGATGGATGGGTAGACCCGATGGATGGGTGGACAGGGGAGGTGGGGATGGGCAGAGATGCAGAGAAAGAAAAATGGATGGGGAAGACGGGCTGGTAAGAAGCAGCAGAAGGAAAGACAGGAGGAGGAGAAAGCTGATAAAGAGCAGACAGTCAGCATATGAAGAAGACAGATGGGCGTCCTGCGCACCAGATTAAAAAAGGACACAGACCCGTCTTTCCAGTGAGACAGACTCAGCTAATCTTTACTGAATTTGTGACACAAAACAATCTCCCTCGTTAGAGTGCACTTTTAGCGCAACCCACCAATGTCCTGTTTGAACCACGGCCCACACAAATGGAAACTACAGACATATGTCCTTATCTATAAAGACAGACAGACAGACAGACAGATAGACAGATAGATAGATAGATATTTAGAGAGAAGGGAATGAGACACTTACTGCTGAAAGGTGCGACCCATGCCCTGTGCCTCATTCCATCCCATTCCCTTCAGCATGGCCAACCCGTACGCCTCCACCGGCACCTGCTCGTAATCTGCCTCTGTGGACTAATGTGGGGAAAACACAATTAAATGCTGAGAACTCGCAACTCTGAAAAAAGACAAAAAGACACCGAAACAATTGCTTCTTCGTTCTGTAAGCCGCCAGACAGGAGGTGAGAACTTTATCAGGTCTGGATTGCTGAGGTAAAGCACATCTACTCCACAGCTCCAGTCCACATGAAGCAACGACTTCATAAATACTTATTAGACGCTGTGGGTCTGCACTTTGTCTTGGGGGAAATCGAGCAAACACTGGAGCGACAGACTCCCTGGAGCAACTTGAAGTTAAGGTGCTTGATCGGTTGTGGTAGTTCTGGAGGTAAGAATTTCAGATTAAAACCCACAACCTCTCTTGCACCAACACTTACTGTATGTTGGAGTTGGACAAGATTCAAACTGCCAACAGGCGCTTGGCAAATGGCACCAAAACGTTCCGGAAATGAAAAGCTGGACGACGGTTATTGGAGACAGTTGAAACTGACAGAAAGTGTGCCGAGCATCTGTTACCGCCGAGGGAGGCCTGGGCTCGTGAGACAAGGGCTGGAAGCAAAACTGAAGAACTAATTAAGTATTGACTGTGTAACTGTCGCCTGTTGCTTGATGTATGTTCATGTCTGTAGAACTTCTGCTTATTAAAAGCAACATTACCTCGGCTGTAAGTAAGCAAGCAAGCCAGAGGAGACGAGGTTGATAACTGGTGTGGCATGGGCGGTAAATGGGGCACTCAAGATGTTGGTTAATGAGACCCTGTGTTATTCTAACATCTTTTCAGAGTGCAACCTCCTGAAAAGTTCACGGTCAAAAGCTGATGACCAGGAGAGTGGTCACTGATCAAGCTGGCAGGCAGTATAGACAGCAGCAAGGCACTGATCCAAGTTATTTCAGTCCTGCTACAGATAGAGACGCATGGGCGATACAGAGTATTGATCTGATACCAGTGTTTCATTAATAAGGCGTGTGCCTCACTATGTCATTCTTTATTGTCAAAGGCTTGCCTCAACCATTCCTGTTAATAATGTGCGAAACAGTAAACTTACTAAATTATTTGTTATTAAAAATAAGAAATTATAAACTACAAAAAAAATCCAACATTAATAGTAATATACTTGGGCATCCCTACTACGGGGGCAGTTGGTGGAGTAACAGTAGGGTGTTCGCCCCATGATCAGATCGCCGGTTCGAATCCAGGACAGGTAAAGTTACCACTGAGGTACTCATGAGCAAGGATACGTCAAATGCAGAGGTCACATTTCGTCGTGGTGCACTGTGTGCTGTACTGTGCTCACAATGACAAATGATAAATCACTTTCACTTACAATAATGCCAAGCATGTAACGCAGAGATGATGGCCAGTAACATGCTAAAAAACACTCTGAACCTTCCCAAAACAGGGTCACACAGCATCTTCTTAAACTTTTCTCTTTTGGCGTGATCTTGAGTCTGAAATGTATCTGCCAAAAAAACGGATCTATCTGCATCATTTGCACACTCAAAATTCCCGCTGCTACTTAAAAAAGCTTGTGATTTTCACAAGCTGTAAACCACACAGGCACAGCTAAACAAACAATTCTGAGAACAAACTGACGTACGCTGGAAGTGATAATGAGCTGACTTTCTCGGTGCAACCGCATTCAAACAAAAACGAGTGTGATTCCCTCTTAATGACTTGCCAGCGTACAGGTGCAAAACTAACACCGCTGCACCATCTGGTTTTGCAGAGCCGGATAAACACACATCTGCAGTTCTCCAGGTTATGAAAGACACGGGGCGGGGGGAGGAAGCAACAGAGAGAGAGAGAGAGAGAGAGAGGGGAAGGGAGGGAAGTGGGGGGAAGAGAGAGAGAGAGAGAGAGAGAGAGATGCTGAGCAAGCAATGTGGACATGGCAGAAGGTGTGCTTCATCACTCATTTCATTAACGCATGCCCTTTTTCTTCAGACCTCACACAGCGCATGCGCATATCTGTCCGCACACACACATTCACTAACACAATTTAGAAGAGCTGTACATAACACATGATCTTGAATTGTCCCTTGCTGACGCAGCCATATGCAGATTGAACACAGAAAAAAACAGGTCCAGAACCACTCTTCATATACAGTAACAGTGGCATGGTGGTTGGACACTTCAAATAGAAGCAACAATTATGCTACTGGTGAAAACTTGCTCATTCTTTATTTGAGTTACTGGAACTGTGAAAGCTACAGGCTAGTTTGCAACTGACTGTGTGCATTTCTAGCACATACAGATCTGGAACGTGACCCTCCTCTGATAAATCTGTTCAAAATACACCTAACAATAAGGGTAGTTGGTAGCATTAGCGATATGGGAATTGACCCTGTGACCGGAAGGTCGCCGGTTCAAGTCCCGGGTTCATAATGACAATAACTCACTTAAATAAATTGTGTTAATCGTGTGGCTCTACATTGATGTCTGGAAATGACCTCTCGTGGTCTTGTTTTTAAATCTGTGGACTATTCATTTTTTGCACAACTGACACAAAGCACATCAGCATCTACTACGCTTTAATAGTTGGTATTAAAAACTGACCGTCTTGTTGACGTTCACAGTGCAGCTTAACCAAAATCCCCCCTTCACTTTTCTTGGTGATGACCTGTTTAATAACTGACCTCCTGTAAGATGGTTTGGTGCTGTTATGTGTTATTAAAGCATTTTAATCCCAGTCACTCACCGACTCAGGCCTAAGGCCCACGTTGAGGTGAGAGCCCTCCTCGAAGCCCTCCGGAGCCTGATTTTGCATGAGCAGAGGGATGGAGAAATTCGGGTCAACCTGAGAGTCACTATTCCATCTTTCCTGCTGCTTTTGAGACTCTGGTGGATGAGAGAAAAAAAAGTTACATTAATTGAGGAGTTAGACCGGTCTCTTCAGTTCTTTCTAGATTGCAACCATGTAGGTTATGTGTCTGCACCTTCAATGAGCTCTCTGACAGCCTGAGATTCCACCGAGTCCTGGTCCTGGGACGGAGACTTTCTTTTGTCTCGTTCTTTGTCACTCTGTGCTGTCCCATCTTCTTTGTGCCAGCGGTTCCTCTTAATCAAAGGGATGATGATTTCTTTCTTTTCTTCCACCGGTTTTGCACTAACGCTACACAAGATCAAATATAAATAAAGATGTATCAATACTTTAAAGGCCGTCTTTGAGTATAGCTACACAACATATCATTTTCAGCATTGCCATTGTGATATTCATGTCACGAAACTCGCAGTGTGTTAAGAATTGCAATGTTTTTACGGTAAATCAGCATGTAAATGGAGCTGACGCTCAATTTTTGGCAAGTCGTAATTTATGAAAGCTCCGTGAATTTCACGAGTGGAAAGGGGACAAAGTCTGCTAGTGTCAACTCCCTGGTCGTGTAATTTAAGATCCAGACGCCAAATAATAAATCTCCTCAGATCAGTCGATAAACGTCCAACAGTCAGTAAGATAGAACGCACTCTCTACGTATTCTGGCCAAGTAGCTTTTAGTTAGCATTAGCATACCTTTTTAATTCCTTCCCCTCAACTCCAGTCAAAAAGTCTTTCTCTACCACATTTTCAGCCTTCGTTTTGGTTATGGTTTTACTAAAACAGAACGAAATCGGACCAGGTTTTCTGTCTCCATCATCTGTCTTTCTCTCCAGTTTAGCGCTTGACTCTTGCTGCCGCTTCGGCGACGCCATGTTTGATGTTCGCGGTATAGTAGCGACCGCTGCTGGTTAATGTAGTTTCATACCGTAGTTGCTCATGGCGGACAAGGCAAAAATGAAATACACTTCCCAGAATGCAACTGTTTGTGTATATTTTCACCTTCGACCGAAGAATAGGAATAAGTTAAACCACATGAATCCCTCTGGCGTAAATTACACATTTACAGAGTTTTTGTAGGTAAATATGTATTATTTTGCAAGTAAACCTACATTTATTTAGTCCAATTGGTATTGTCGGGTTCTAACCTATTTAGGATGTGAACAAATATAAGAATTTATCCCAAAATGATGAATGAAATCATCTTACTCCTATAACTACGACAAATTACATTATGACGAAAAAAAACTTTGTTAATTGACTTTAATAATGTTTGGGTTTTCGTCATTTATAATATGTTTATTCAATATGGGATGAAATGTTAATTACATTTTGTCAAATTTGTTTCTAAACTAAACCTGAAGATTTGGCGACCCAAAGTTAATTGCAGCTTACTATGGGTTGATAACCCATGTTTAATTGTTAACAACTTTCACAACAGGATATTGCGCACATTAACAGTATTCACATTATTTTTACTTTTAATTTAGCCCGGTATTTTTTTAATCTCCAAAAAATAATTACTACGGAGCCTCATAACGCGTTTTTATATTGTACATACAAATGTTTTATCTTGTGCGGACATTGCTATAGTGTTAAATAAACATAATATCATATTATGCTAATGTTTAATGGTTAAGAACTGTGGCTTTAGGACCCAAAAGTTCCACCTTCCACCAAACACTCCTCGATTTTCGCGCATCAGCTTTTTCTGATCCGCGCGGCGCAACGCTTTTAATAAAACTGGCACATTACCAGGCGCGTTTACTTCGAGGGGCGGTTCTTCTCCTTTATTTTTCTTTCCCTCCCCTCCTCCTCACCCTCCTCTTCCCCCCCACAACCCCGTAGCGCTTCTTATCCTTATTCCCCTTTTCTTTTTTCCGCGTCTCGCCCGTGGTCCGGGGACAATTTATTTCGCCATGAGGTGATGAGGTCGGGTTTTGGGGGGATCTGCAGAGGTAAAAAAGCATGTCGCCGAGCGCGCGAGACACCGGACGTCCCTCCGTCCGTGAAACCGTTCCCCCGAGTTTCACCTCACTACCGGCGCGGCGAGCCTACGAACCATAATGTAGCCTCTCAGTGTCTCTACTCGTGACTGAAAAAGAAACAGTTGGTGTGGATAAGGAGCCATGCTGAGGAGGGATAAAGAACTGAAGGTAAGATTTCGCACTACGTCAGAATTGCAAGTAGGAAAAAAGTGCGTGCGCATGCAAGTCGATTTGACGTTAGAATACGTTAAAATAAATAATTAAATCAGTGAAAATACCAGACATGGAACGAGACGCGTGGCGTGGATCCTAAAACACCGCAGCTTTCGGTGTATAAACCCCATAATTATATGGAGTCAGATGATGTACACCTGTATACATTATAATTCCCATGTTTTATTAGTTGTCAGCTCTTTGTGATGTTTTGTTTGAATTTCTAAGTTTAAACTTTGGACTAGTCATGTGTAGTGGTTTGTAGTAACGTGTTTATAAACGTGTTACTACTTACGTCGTACTTGAAACTTGGTTTCAATAGTTATGTCTTACATCATCAGGAATCACAAACGAGTGATTATATCTTGTGGATATTTGTTATCACGACACTTTTTAAAATGGAAGTTCATTGGGGATTTCTGAATTTCTGTAGAGTAATACATATTGCTTTGCAAGTCAGGTTTCGTCTTAAATTATTTCTTGTCCATGAAGCACATTAACACAGGCACACTTAATTATTTGTGTTTGTGTGTGTGTGTGTGTTATTACGCGTTTGCATGACGAACACACGCATATAGGCAGTGCTGTACACTGGACACTTAGAGAAGAATTAATTTTTACACTTGTGTATTATTGCGCATGTGCATTATGCATTACTGTACACTTTCAGTTTTGAGGAATTTTTTCGTGTGTGTGTGTGTGTGTGAGACACACAGAGAGAGAGATGGTGTGTGTGTGTGAGTGTGCACTAGGAGTGGGTAAAGCGTGCCGCGCTCGCGCTCAGCTGTGCAACATCGCGCGCGAGCTGCAACAGTGTCCAAACACCGCGTCCGGCGCGCGCGTCTCAACGGCGCTCGTCACAGACTTTTACTCCAAAAAAGCTGTTTATATGTCGTTTAAAACTTCTAACCTACACGGACTCGTTTCAACTAGTCGCCGTGTGGACCATATTGTGTTTTTTCGTGTTTCTTTTTCTTCTGAGCGTTAGGGTGAAGCCTCGTGTCGGTCGGGTCAATGTATATAGACGCGTTTAAGCGGATTCTGGTCGAGCGGCTGAACTGCTTCAAGAGAATGTGTGTGTGTCAGCGGCAGGGCAGGTGAGTTTATTTTCTACAAACACTAGCGTTGTGTAAGTGTGAGAGAGTGTGTGTGTTGATGTGGGTGAGATGTCAGAGGCAGATAACAAACCTTTAACTCTCAAAACTGACCGAAGCGCTTGACAATGTGCTGACAAATAAAGTGAGTTCCACAACGCCTTTACGCTCTCTTTTGAACCTAGTTATATGAATATTACATTATTATTTTGTTATTTTCTAGAGAGTGAAAGTTTGAATACTTCTATAGAGTCTGATGATTGACACCTATTCTTAATTGTTTGTCAGGTCTTTGCAAAATTATTATAGCATTATAATATAATATGTTCACAATTGAGATTTACTTGAGATAATGGTGTGAAGGGGTTTTTACATGTACAAATGAGGGATTATCTCTGTGATAGTTGTGAAGTGCGTGTCTTTGCACCTGAAGTGTGCATGAAGTGTGTAGGCAGTACTGTAAACATTTTAAGCCGTCTTCAGGGACTGTCTTTTGGATGGTAATGTTTTTGGGATCTTGCTTGTGTGTGCGTTTGTGTGTTTTTACATGCAGCATTGGTCCAATTTTTTTGTGATTACTATATATGTGCAACTGTGTGAGCATGCATATATGTTTATGTGTTTTTACACAGATGAAGCACGCATGGACATCACACATTTTTAGGTTTTTCTTTTAATGCTCTTGTTTTTTTCCAGTATTGTGTGTGTGTGTATGTGAGCTTTTGTGTGTATTTACATGCAGGATGGATCCCTTCTTTCTTTAGTTGCTGTATATGTGAAGCCTACACACACACACACACACACACACACACACACACTCAAAGCACGCATGAATGTAGGCAGTACTATAAGCACTTGAGGAACCTGGTCTTTGGATACCCATTATTTTCAGTGTGATATTTTTGTGTGTGTGTGTGTGTGTGTGTGTAAGCTCACGGTCAGGGTGTGTCCCGTCCTATACTGAAGTGATGAATGCTGTGACCCTGACTTCACAGTGCTTTGCTGTAGGCTCTCGGAGCAGTCAAGGTTACACCACTGTTATGAATCATTCATTATGAGAATGAGAGAAAGACACACAGTGTGATAAACAAGAAGAGGATGAGAAAGAGAAGAGATTTTGGATCTTTGGAAAAGCACGGATTGCTTCTTTAATCACGGCATTGAACCTCATGTGCATGTTTATAATTTGCTTTCTCTCTTTCCTAATTCTCTTACTTCCCGATATCAAACCAGTTCTTACCAATTAGTATCAAAAAGCCCTTGTTGTAGGGCACAATTCATTTTGAGCTGATTTGACAACTGAGAGTCTGTTAACGAGAGCATCAGGATGCCCCGCTTCGGTTCACGCTGCCGAGTTCATGTGTTGTGTCTTCCCACTAATTGTCTGATTATATGCACGGAACAGACCTCACCTTCATCCATATTCAAGGAGATGTGAAGGTGTCATGAGGAGAAGAGAGCGAGAGCAAGAGTTGGAGAGAACAAGAGAGAGAGAGAGAGAGAGAGAGGTAGTGAGAGAGATGGTGGGATAGTGGACTGCAGAGACAATTCTCCATCTGTGAGTTTTCTCCAGAATGACTGTTTTCTTGCTTTTGGAGCACACCTCTTATATTCACTACCATTACTCTCTGTCCATCTCTGTGCTACTGGGATCGATTAATGTGTTCCACAGGGATCTGCGTTTTTTAGACCCGCAGAGAATGCGGCGGACCCTAAACTCCGAAATCTGTGTTCTGAATGTAAACAAATATGGAGGAATACGGGTGAGGAATTAATAAATTCCCTCACAGCATTGATAAATGTTCCTGCTCGCGAGCGATCGATGCGACGCATCGGCCAAACTTTGTTTGTCGAGGCAATTCATTGAACCGAAGCGCCATTCGTACGTTAGGCCGTCCCGTATCTTGCAACAATTTAACCCAGTGGTCAATATCCGGACTGTTCTCTCTCCTTCTTCATTATTGCGGGCCAAATGGGCCTTGACGTGTCACTTGCTCAGAAGTGGCGCAGATAGAAATGGGGACGTTGATGGATCGGCTCGATATTGACGGCATGGACGTGGAAAAGCGAAGCGTCTCCTTGTAAACCTGTTACGGGTTTAAGTAGCCGACGGCAGCCTTGAGAGGGAAGCGAACGTGGTGGCCCAGAAGACGAGGAGGAAAGGGGAGGGGGGGAAGGATCGATATCAGGTGGTGAGGAGGAGAGATGCGAGAGAGGGGGGGAAAGGAGAGAGATGCAGAGAGAAAGACAGAGTGCGGGGTAGCAGAGAGGAGCAGAATTGGGTGGGAAGTGATGAAGATGAAATGATGAAGGATGGGAGAGGTATGGGAAGAAAGAGGGAGATGGAGTGGGGGAAGAGGGGGCGGGGGAGAGAAACAGAGAGAGAGAGAGAAAGGGAGGCAGCAAGGGTCACCTTCAGTGACGGCAACTGATTCAGCACATTCTCTCTCCCACTCGGGTTACTGCGCTGTGACCTAGCAAACCATGCTGAGGGGGCCTCACTCCTCCTGTTTCATCCCTCCATCTCGCCCAATCCTTTGGCCCGTCGTCCACGCAACCCTCCTGCCTCCTCTTCCTCTTCTCTCATATCTCTCATCCTTCATTTCTCATCCACACCCCTAGCTCTCCTGTAACTCAAACCTCAGAGTGTTTACAGTGCCTGCTCCGATGTTGTTTTTCATTCTGTCTTTCACACGCAATTCTCTTGTCATTACTGTCGTCTTGCAGCTGCCGTCATTCCACTTTACCCAAAGCGATCATTTTTTCTTTATTGTTTATTTTGCTCTTCATTTCCGACTATCCTTTTATATTGTAGGGCTGACATTTTGTCTGTCTGTTTCAGTCTCTCTCTCTCCCTTTCTCTCTGTCTCTTTGACTAACCATCCATCATCCGCTCATCTCAGTGTCGTTAATCGGCGCCTGGCTGTCTCAATTACCTCTTATCTCAGCCCCTTAATTGCCGCTGTTTAACTAAAGCTCATGTAAAATCCCGATAAATGAAAAGGCTCCGAGCTGTTCCTCGCACCTCAATGATTTTCCGCATGGATGACGAGTAAAGCGCAAAGGACATATTTTTTTCCTGTTAAGATTTCATCTGTGCGCCCTTTGGCTATACAGATTAACTTTGCCCATTATCTATAAATATATATTTTCCATAAGTGGTAACAAGAAACAATCGCTGCCACATCTTCCATTAGCTGCTGGCGAGGAACAAAGAGAAAAGTCCAGATTAGAAGAGTATCAGAATGTCCATGTTTTTGCTTCGTGAGTGACGCGCTTTATCTCGTAGCGTAGGTTTATGTTTGTTTCTTCCACTGATTGATTGGAGCTTTTCTCCTGGGTATAAAATCCAGACTGCACATGCAGGCTCATGAGCGAGTGGCCATTTCTGAGTAAGAGTTATTTTCTCTGTGTGTTTTTTTATCCTGCTGCCATTTAATCTTTTATTTTTAAATCTGCCGTGTCTGTTCGCTGCACTCCAGTGCCCCAGATCTGAACAGAAGCGAGCAGCCGACACTTTATGCCACTTGACCACTAGCACTCAGAGATAACTAGGCACAGAATTACATATTAATTGTAATTTTAGTTTTTTCACAAACACATCGACTTATCGATTAATGCTGAGGAGCCTGTAAGTGCCTGGATGTCTGTGACAGGTTGGAGGTCGTTGGTAACTGGAGACGGTTGGACGACCTCCAGACTTTCCTGGTGGAGAACGATGCAAGATTAGGGTCAGAGCAGTCAGATACAGGTTAGGACAAGAAGGGGATGTGACATGTACTCCTGTGAGTTTTAGGCTACATTAGGGGGATTATTGTCTAAAGTGCTGTGTGATGAAAGCTTTTGTTAGGCAGAGTGAGCAAGCAGGGCTGGGCGATATGACATCGAATCAGTATCACGATTAATTGAATATTTTACCATGTTTTACTATTGATGGTCCATTATTTTGATTTTGTGTGGGGGTTAGTCTCATAGTTCACTATGAGTTTCATAGTTCACAGACAAGGTCTGTGCTGAAAAGAATATTTTATATATAATTGTCCATTTAAAATAATTGCAGGAAACACACAAGGCATAGCGGCAGACTAAACGGGGCGGAGTCACGTGACAACACAAGCGCTAGGATGTTATCAAGGTGACAGAACATGAACACGCACTGGGAAAAGTATTAACAGAATTCTGTTTTTAAAATTATGGGTGAGATTATGGGTCAGTTAGAGGTTCTGAGTGGCGGTTTCAACATTCATTTTGGATAAATTGCCCAGCCCTAATTCCGATAATGGGAGAAGCCAAAAGAAAAAGCCCAGCCCTAATTCCAGGTTGCTGCATTCTAAGTCACCGTTCCATCTTTGGAAGCGGTGAAGGCATTTTGCCTTTTACTAAACCCACTGTAGCTGTAAAACTGACTGATGTGTTCAATCTGTGCACATGATCTATAAATATAATATTTCCATAAGTAGTAACAGAAAGTATGTCACATCTTTCAATAGCAGCTAGAGAGAGAGAAAGAGAAAAGTCAATGTGGTTAAAAGTTTAGATTATTAAAACATCCGCATGTTGTGGCTGACATTCTCCATCCTCCATCTCGTTTTGTAGGGTTCTATTCATTTCTTCCACTTATTGATTTGAGTTTTTTCATAGATGTAAATCTCATATTGTGTAAAAAAAATAGCCAAAAAGTAATAAAAAAGGATAACGAGTAGTTCTAATTATTTGGCCTATGCACCACTCTACCTCTTGCATCAGGGCTTTTTTAGTAATTGCTGATAAAATTCAGTTTCTGGTCAACTCGTAGGGCCCTATGATATCCGTTTTGTTTTTTCCTAAATTCCGTTTTTTTCCCCTTGAATTTCCATTTTTATTCTTCAGAATTCCGTGTTTTACATTATAATCCTATTTATTCACCTAAAAAGTGTCTAATTATGGAGTGGATGGGAACAAAAACAATGCAAAAGGAAAAAAATTCTGTTATTCAGCTTCAACAAAGTGCTGGGGTTCAGCAGAACATTTTCTGCTTTGGTGAAATATTTACCTGTAAACAACAACAAAAAAATCATTTTTTCGTGCAAAACGAAATGTTTCTGATGTGAGTTTTTGACTGTAAGTGGTCGTCACGTGTTCTTGCGGGTGCAGTCTATCGTGTGCTGGCAAAACTTACAAAAGAGTTGTTCTCCCGATTCATAAAAATCATTTGGGTATTGTTCTGCTCTAAACCTAGCACTAACACTCGAATTCCGTAATTTTTGGAGGACTTCTGTGTTTCTGCGAGCCTGTTCGCCATGGCTGACCGTTTTCCCCGTTGTGACGTTTTCCCCTCTGGGTCTGTGCGTTTGTGTGAGTGGAAAGCGGAGTCCCGCCTCAACAGGTAGCACGTACAGGGGGCTGCAGTGGCCAAAATTGATTAGAAACCATTGCTTTGCTTTGCCCACACACCGATATCAGCGAATTACACGACGTTCTGCGCTTTACAACGGATTCCATTTTATTTGTTGAATTCCGTGATTCCGTCCGCATTTTCCACATCCCGGAAATCATAGGGCCCTAAACTCGGTTTACATGAAAGTACAGAGCTGGAGATATAAAACCTTTATTAAGCTACTGTAAATGAGTGCAGACTCCCAGGTTTAGCCATAACAATTAAAATCATAGAGTTCTGGGTGAAATATCCCTTTTATAAAACCCTGTTATGGCTGATTACATTAGGATAGAAGAAGCTGGAACACAAACGATGTTCCTAAAACATCAGGTTATAGTTTTACTGATTTTTGAACAGGTGTAGTATTGCAAAATTGTACGGTCAGCTGCTTCCACATGTAACAATACACAGTCTAGGTCATGATTAAAATCCTTAAAATTTCATATTTTATTTAATGTCTTAATGTCTAAGAATGTGACCAGATTCTTTGCAATTTGGCGTCTTTGGATTTGTATTATTGTTTTACAGCACAGAACAGTTACCTTTGTTGAAATGTGTTGCCAATCTCAATTTGATGAAAACAATTTGATAAATATGACGAGTCTTCATCATTACTTGGAAAAGACTGCATGAGCAAAGCATGGATGTTTCAAACTAGGACTGGCCTTATAAGCTGATGTCTTGCTAGGAAAGGATAAATTGGTTCTTGGAATTCTGAGTGATGTAGTGTTTAGATGTTGTGGGACTTATAATCTTTTCCCAAAAAAAATAAAAAAGGGGGGATTTCATGATTATTATCATTTATTATTTTCCACTCCAGAAACGTACTGCTCCCTTTAAGGATTCAACATTACACAGTATTACACCTGACACCTGTTTGGTGATATCCATCTGGTTGTGACACTCATACTGTGATGACTGTTGTTAACTTCAATAACCAGAGCAGTTATTGACATTAATCTGAGCAGTTTGATGCCCCTGACCCCTGGCCTAAACAGCTATCAGAGCTTAAGGCAATAAATTAAAACCCACCCTTTAAGAGAGTAACAAAATTTCACATGAAAAATAGCAAAATGGCAGCCCTTTTTTTATCTTTTAGTCAAAGTTGAACTTTCAAAACACACCTGATGTCTGATGTCTCTTTTAGGAATATTAAAGTGTTTTTAAATGATAAGCTCATTAATACATTACATAGAAAGAGTGGAACTTGCATTCGTCAGGATTAAATATTGCCTCATAATAAATAATACAATATTAGTATTTTTGCAGGACTGGCAGATCAGGAACAGTTGTAACCTGGGTGTGACTTAGCTGTTTGAAAATTCCCTGGTTTCGCTTACAAGAAAAACAAAACAAACACTGAGGCTTTGTTGAGATCATATAGAGGTTTTTTTTTGCTGTAATAGACTGGAAAAAACCCCTGCAAACAGGTCCGGCAATCTGACAGTGAGCTGGTGAGTTTTCCGGCCCACAGCTTTACTGCCAACAGGCCCGCATCGGC